>JAUNZO010001603.1:0-214560 GCA_031894775.1 Chloris gayana
GTGTAACATGCCCGTCAATACTTTCTAGAGAGACCACAATATATTACAGTCAATATTGTCGTCGTCGTTTGTTCTGATCCCTCGGATTCCATCAGCAGTATTGATAGGCACGGTTGGTAATTATCTCTTGTCTGTAGTCTAGTACTAGCTGGTTCCACGCACGTCCCTGCCGGTGTTCCACCGATGAGGAGCCTAGCTACTAATAGCCGTGATGATGCTGAAGCGCAAAGTTGGGGACGCCGGCCACGTGAGCGGTGCTGTCCTTCTGTTTTCCACCCGTCAGAACCAGCCTCTCGCGCGCGGCCGTTCATCATCGCTTGCCCGTGATGATAAAACCGTCTGGATCATTCAGAGAGGTCGAGAATCAGTGGTGACGTGAGTGGCCGGATCGGGCTCGGTGCTCCGTGTCGTCCGGCGGGGGAAGGACGGACGGATGAGATTGGCCCCGGCCCGGCCAATTTACCTGATGCGTCGTCCGTGCTTTATACTCCGAGGCGCACCGGCAAAGCGCACGGACGTGTACGTACGGCACCGGCCGGGTCGTCGCCGTAAATCGTAAGGAGAGGGTAGCGGTGGCACCCGTCCTTCCGAGCATGATCCCGTACGGCGCGATCGTGCATTGGACGATCACGGATGCCCGCTGCTTGCACCATCAGCTGGCTGATTTTGGGTTACCCACAAAAGAAAAAACACGTCTCCTCGTGCTGGAATCATGTGTTTTGTGTGCAGCACACAAAAAGCAGAGGTGGCACAGCCGCGGGCGGAGGAGGCGCTGCCCGCCCGCGGCGAAGCGACTGGACGTGACGCTGCGTCAATCCAGTGGACGACGACGACGACGAGCCTGTCCATTTTGCTCGGGTCACCTCAGCCCCGTCGTCGCCTTGCCAGCTTTACGTCGCCGTCCGCGCATGCGCGTAGGTTTCTGCTGTCCGCGCGATGGATCGGACAACACGCGGAGCAGATATCGGGATTGTGCGAGTTTGGGCCGCCGAGACAGGCAAATGATGCGGGGAGGTACAGTAGAGGTATCTGCACGGAGTACAGTAGGTGAGAGAGGTTACACGTACGAGTACTGATGATGGGCTACGGTAGTGACGCGATAGCCCTGATGGGCACGAGGCGTACGTACACCTCTCGGGTACCCTCAGGAATTTGATACGGTCTGCAGCCCGGCAGGCGGGCAGTGACGCTACCTCTGCGCCCCAGGACCACGTGCGGTTGCGGTTGTGTGTATTTCACACAAGAATCTCGCTCCATGTCAACGACAAGGGCGGAGCCGTGCGTGCGCAAGTCGACCGAGCTCAAATTAGGAAGAGCAGCGTGCTTGCATTCCGGATTATAGACTGTCGTTAAGATTTTTTTCATTAGGCACTTTTTATATATAAGTACTGCTAGTAACCAACCTTTTGACCCTAGAAACAACTCTACCCCCAAAGAAAATGCTGGGAAGCTGTTGTCAGATCTCGCACGGACGAAGTGCCGCCGCCGTACGCCGCACATGCACGCGAGGGGCGTCGTCACCAACAGGCAACCGGAGGACGGTAGGAGCCGCTTTGCAGCGTGCGTGCTCATCCTGTTGATGACCGCTGAGCCGATGCGTCGCCCACAGTCCCGTCCCAGGTTACTACTCGTACGGCGCACGCGCACGCGTGCCCGTGTGAACATGCATGCATCTTTTGGTTTTGTTTTTCGTTGCGGATAACTCTGAAGATTCGCCCTGTTTTTCTTCACACTGTTGCGCGCCCAACTGAAAACTCGCCTACTGGTTCTGCACGTGGCTTCCTCAGTGAGTCAAGCGCGCGCGTTGCGCTGGCCGCGTGATCTCGGCGAGGTGGGTTCTTTCTCGTTCGTGCTCCGGTAATCCAACCCAGCCCGCTGCTTTACGTTTTCGAGCGAGAAGAGTAGTTGGCCGGAGGGCGGAGCCTGACGAGCGGCCGGCTCACCAACCTGCCGAGCCCTTGCCCCGTTTTGCCGCACCTCCCCCGTACGAGCTCCCTGATTCTTTTTTGTCGCGAGTCGTCGACCCACGATGCGCTCTCCTCCTCCGGTAATGCCTGCGCGAGATTCTCTGCTCCACACCCACGAAACAAAGTGTCGTGCGAGGCTGCCAACTTCTGCGATCACAAGCCGAGCCCTTGCCATTGCCAGGCCCCCCGGTATGTGTGGACGGCCTCAGACTCAAACTTCTCCCTCCCCGGAACGTGAAGAAGAAAATGGGAGGGGACATCATGCTTGATCGCGCGGCAGTAGAAAGTTGTGCGTGGCCTCGGGTCCCCGCTGTCGCGATACGCATACGCCATCATCATCATTGCCGGCAACGACGCAGGCGGGGCGCAAAGCGGTGTGTGCCCCGCGCGGCGCTGTTACGTGGTCAACTAATCCAGTTTAACTTTTCAGTTTACGCAGGTACGACCACGGTGCGCCACCACGGGACCGGACGACCGAGCGTTTGAGCAGTGAACTCCGGCCCAGCATCATCATGTACGCAGTCGATTGGAGACGACGCGATCGCAGCACCGTACCGTCCTTGTCTAGATCATGAGTTCACAACAGGATAATTATAGGCCTGTAGGTTCCCATAGACTAGTACTAGCAGTAATTCATGTCTGGTACTACTTCCGTCCAAAAATATAAAGTATTTATTGACTTTCGAGATATCATGTTTGATCACTCGTCTTATTTAAAAAATTTATTACAAATTTATTTATTTTGTTAGAGTTTAATTTATTTCTAATATGTTTAAGTACATCTTCTTTATTTTTACATTTGCATAAATATTTTAAATAAGACGAATGGTCAAACCATAATTGAAAAAGTCAACAAATCTTTGGGTCCCTTTAGCATAGCTTATGCAACAGCTTTAGACTTTGAATTATAACCTAAGCTGTACTCAAAGAATCTGGTTTAGATAAGTGATTATGGGTAGAAGCTGCCATGAGACTGTTTTCATTTTTGTACTAGGATGGTGAAGTCTGAAATAGCAGCTTTTCACAACTCACACTCACAACTTTGTTTCTGAACAGACAAGATAAGCTATTTTACCAAACGATTTGATCTGCATAAGCTGCATAAGCTAAAATAAGCTGAGATAAACTGTTTTGACCCATAATACGTAACTAAACCTGTTTTTTCCATGAGCTGAAGCTCTACCAAAAGGACCCCTTATATTCTTATAAGAAGGGAGTATATAAACTTCTAACAATCCGCACAAGATCTGTGCACTGCATATAAATAAAAAGTTCGTCGCAAGAAAGTATATATAAATGAGTGGTATTAAAAAGCAGCAGATGCACGAACGGGTAGGACGTACTCGCCCTCGCCGGTTCCTTTAACCCGTTGTCTGAGCACGGGCGTAAGTGGGTACGTGCGCGGCATGGCGCCCCGGCCCGCCGCGGCAGGAGGAATAATGAGCCCGTCCTGCTCCTCCTTGCTCTCCCGCGTGGCGTGCGTGCACGCCTGCACGGCACCACCAGATCACAGTAATCGGCACCACCGTGCAGGCCGAGGCCCTGTGTTGTTGGGGCGCCCCTTCACGTGCGCACGCCCACGCCCACGCGCGCGGCGTCTTCCTTCGCCTTCCGCTCGCACCGGTGGCCTGGCCTTGCCGGTGCTGGTGGTACCTACTCGTGCTTCGGATTCCCTGTACCCCGCTGCCTTGGCTTCCTTGCCTCGGCTTTTGTTTCTAGCTGCCACGCTCCGCGCCCCGCAGCCCGGTGTTTTAGCATCTGATTCTGCTGGCAGCTCTCGCAGCTCGTGTGGTTCGGAGATTATTTGTCCCGGTCCCTCGCCCTCGTGCGGACGATTATTGCCGGTTAATCTATCGTCGCGGTTTTGGTAGAGGTAGTTGAGGCCGGTAGACGCGTGGAGTAGTGGCGGTTCAGCGAGTGTTACCACTTGATTTCACCACAGATTATAACGCCTGGAAATCTCTAAAAGGAATGCCCGGAAATGACCGATCTCATTTGCGAGTTTCTTCACGGCGCTAGTACTTCTCCGTCCTTGCTTGTTACAGACCTGTGGCCACCTCTGCGTGCGTTTGTGATGAAGGGCGACTGTGGGCAAGTGTAATCAATGGCGCCCGCTGCCTGCAACAGGAGCAGCAATCAGGGGAAACACGCGCGCCCCATCAATTCCTCCCGCTGCTGCAGCGCAGGGGAGAAAATCGGGGAGTATCCCATTCATCGCCGCCCGCTGCGGCCTTGAATGCTTGCCACGCCGGATCGCTGTCCTGGCACGCGGGTTAATCGGTGCAGTTAACTCGGATCAATGGTTAAATTTGTACTGCTACTGGCGTGGCGGTACTGCTGCCGCGCCGAGTGGACGGTACTGTAAAGCGAAAGTGGGTGCACTGTGCAGCGTCGATCTCGACGGGCAGTTGAATTTTGCAAGATGGTGGAAATTACAAGGTGCACATCACAAGTTCACTTCTAATAATAAACGGAGTTACATTGCTGATGATGGAGCAAGCAGATGTAAAGACTCCAAGCGACGAGACCCGGCCACAGCAAATTTAACAGCACAAGGAGCTAAAGATAGTAGACAGACTGGTAGTGTGGCGTGAGTACAGAAGCGCGCTTCAGTGCGCTTGTTTTTCACCACACGGCACAACACTGACACGTACCACACGACACGACACGGCACGGCAAGCTAAACATTTCACCGCCAACTAGCTAGCTACGACTGACGGCCGCTGCACGGCACGATCATATGTCCACGGCGATGTCAGCCGCGGCGGCGGGCGGCGCCGGCGCCTTGGGCTCCTCCTGCGCGGCGGCGCCGGCGAGGCCGAGGAGCATGTGCCTGACGCCGCGCGCGTACTCGAGGAGGCGGTCGACGGCGGGGATGGTCTCGCGTACGGCGTCCAGGGCCTCGAAGTCGCGCAGCCAGGCGTGGAAGAGCGGGAACGCGTCGGCGTCCACGAGGCGCACGCCGGTCACCTCCTCGAACACGGCGAGCCAGTAGGACCCGCAGCCCAGCACCACGTCCAGCAGGCCCACCTCGTCGCCGCCGAAGAAGCGGCGGCCCCTGAACGCGCCGTCGCGGAGCTCGGACTCCAGCAGCGCCAGGTTCTCGTGCACCTGCCGCACCGCCGCCTCCTGCTCCTCCCCCGTCGACGCGAACACCGCGCCCACCGCAGGCCCGAGCTGCACAACAATGACACGGTGCACGTACGTGTCAGAATCACCACAACAATGGCAACTAGCGGGAGCGGCGAGAAAGGAATCGGCACCGCACCTTGTCGTCGGCGAAGTGGCACCAGAAGCGTGCGAGCGCGCGGTCGAAGGCGTCGGCGGGGAGGAGCGGGCGGGTCTCGGGCCAGGCGTCGTCGAGGTACTGCAGGATGATGACGGACTCGGGCAGCGCGCGGCCGCCGTGGACGAGCACGGGCACCTTCTTGTAGACCGGGTTCAGGCGGAGCAGCTCCTCGCTCTTGCTGCCCAGGTCCTCCTCCTTGTACTCGAACTCCAGGCCCTTGAGGCGCAGCGCCAGCTGCACGCGGTGCGTGTACGAGCTCGCCCACGACCCCAGCAGCGTCAGCGGCAGCCGGCGCCGGGTTCGCCTTCTCAGCGGCCGTCTCCATGGCAGAGCGTTCTTCCTTCTTCGAGCTGGGCTGGCGCCGGCAGAAGAAGATGCTGTGTTTCTTCTCTTCTTCGAGCAGTGCTTTGCTGCGTGGCCTGGATGGAATCCTCCGGCCGGGATGACGAGTTTATATAGAGCGGGAAGCGGTCTGTCGGGCCCACTTGGCAGTGGGAAGCATTGGTTTTTTGTAGGGCACAAGTGGGACGAATTGGTGGGTCCGTGTGTCCAAGGCGGTGTTGAGCCATGGGAACCCTATGCTTGGGGATGGGCCGCGGGCAGGCTTCGATGGCAAGGAACACCGACTCGTCGTGGACTTTCTGCTCACTGGGGAAGTGTGAAACTGTGAAGCTGGTGGCGCAAGCTTACTTTAGAGTTTAGAAGAGGGTGTTAGTTTAATCGCAGTAAAAAAGCAGTTCTCACTAGTCTTCGCCGACCGGACGATGCCTTTTCGTCGCGGCTCCGGTTGATTTGCGTCCGCATTACCGATGGCAGTCGTAGCAGTAAGAAAAAGCAGGAGGACGCAACGGTCGAGGAGCGGAGCACTGGCTCGACTTGCTCCGCAATGCTTTGGCTTGCAGAACAATCAGGCCGAACCAGGGCCTCTTTTTTTTTTCACCGTGCGGTAAGTAAAAATGGACTGGGAGTAAACCGACCGTGAAAGACGTTGACAGTAATGGGAAAACAGATAATCCAAGCTGCTGATGTGAAAGCCTGGTCAAAGCACGTACCACGCCTTGATCAACGCGCTTGACTAATCTGCACGTTCTCGCGACCAAACCGGTATGGAATCTTGCGGTTTGTTTGACCGCGGGCAGGCACCTGCAGGCAGCCCAGACTAATCAATGGATCACAGGTTTGACGAAAACGAAGATAAAAAATGAAATTGCAGCGTCACATTGCGCTAAATCTGTCCCATTCCTTTTTTTAGAAAAAAATCCGATCGATCAGTATCCTATTCTCGTTCAGCCGTTCCTGTAAGTTGCAACAGCGCGTGTGCGTACACGAAGCTGGCAAACAGCCAAACCGGGCGGCGGGCTAGTACTGTTTTGGATCGGAGTTTTGAACAGTTCGGAAAGGATGCGACGGCCTTGGATGGAGGAAAGCAACAGCGGCGAGGTTGTGGCCGGCCGGATAGACGGCACGGCCGAAAAGCTCCAGCGAACTGTTCCCATCAGCTGCGCGCTTTTCCTTGTGTGGCTGTGCGTGGGTGGCACGGCACGGAAACTGTCCCGTGCGCCTGCTTCCCGGGGCGGTGGAACAACTCACGGTCAGAGCGGCAACCAGAATGCGGTATATAGCCATGGTTAATTACTGCTCGTGTTTTACCCTAGAACTGCCCACGCGTCGACGGTGACGTGAAAGCGCGGCGCGCACAAACTGTTCCCTTTGCTCTGAATCGCGTCGGAATCTGGCACTGCTACCTTGTACTAGTACTTATGAATGCATGGCCGGCGTTCACAGGCTGGGGAGCAACAAGGCGATTCGTGAAACGTCCTTGTCCGGTGGTGCAGTGTGCTGTGCTTTTTGTCAATCCGGCAAGCAACCGCATGGGAAGAAGATTCTCAACATTGTTTTCTCACGTCTATCTCCATCGATCCCGGCCGGCTGGCCGGTTGGGCAAAATATTTCTCTGTCTGATCGAGCTCAGGCTCCAGCACCAGCTGGGACTCGCTTCGTAGGAGCATGGGCTCGTCGTTGCTGGTGAATCGCATGCAGAGCAAATTAAGGCGCTTGATTGCCGCGTACGTTACGCTGCCGGGGGCTGACTGACTCGTGCACGGCCACTAGGCGCGCCGTGGTGCTAGTGAGCAGCAATGACCGTGTTGCCTTGTCTGCAGGCAGCGTAGGACCTCGGTTGGCCGCGGCTTGGCCCAGGGGAAACGCACGCGAAAATAACCCACGGTTTCCATGGCGAGGCACCGTTTTGCCGCTGTATTCGTCGGCTGCGGTACTGCTGGTGACGATCGAGGTTTTTGGTCGGTGCACGGCTGCCTTGTCTGCGAGAAAGCGTTCGTGACGTGTGCCCGGCCCTTTTCCGTCCCCAGTGATCCCGGCCGGGTTACACTGAACCATGGGTGGCATTCCGGTTTGTCCCTCGTGCTATGACGTTTTGAAGAAATCGCTGGTAAGGAGAAGTCCAGATTTTTGGAGACCCGGTATAGATCAGGATACAAGACAAATAGCCAGGAGTACTACTAATACATTATGTTACTAGTACTTAGCTTCGACTAGACCGTTTGTTTACTCTACAGACCGGCTAGCCAGGCTAGGCGAACGAATCAGCAGCGGCCTCCTTGTCCTTTCACTGCTCATCGTCACTTTCACGGCCCGTCAGAGACTCAGCCACTCAGGCACCATCATCTCTCGTGGTCTGTCGGGCCGTTGAAATTTAACCTAGGCTAAAATGCAGGCCCATCAAATGTGGGCCGATGCAACACATTGTTTCCATATCGTTTGCTCCGCTCAACAAGAAGAAGAAAAAAAGAGGTTCCCGTTTGCCGTTCCGCAAATGCTGGCCGCCGTGCTGCGCCGCATCTGCCCCTCCGGTCCGGCGCCGTCAACGCCGCCTTCTCCTCCGCCACCGCCACCCCGTCCGCCGACTCCACGGTATCCTACCTCACTTCCACCTGCGGGCTTTCCTCTACAGCCGCCGCCCGCGCGAACTCCGCCGGCCTCCGCCTCGCCTCCCCGCGCGCCGCCGCGCAGGTGGACGCCGTCCTCGCGCTCCTACGCCGCTACGGCTTCTCGGACGCTGACATCTCCTCCGCCGTCCGCCAGGTGCCCATCCTGCTCACCGCCGACCCAGCCAAGACACTCCAGCCCAAGCTCGATTTCCTCGGGTCCGTTGGCTTCGAAACGCCGCTCCTGCAGCGGCTCGTCTTGGCTGCCCCATCCATCCTCGTACGCAGCGTTGAGGGCCACCTCAAACCTCTCTTTGCGTCCCTGCGCGAGGTCCTCGGCTCCAATGCTCGCGTCGTCGCTGCCCTCAACACGGAGCCTTTCGCCATGCGATGCCAGCCAAAGTCCGCCTTCCTCGCTCTCCGAATGCTTCGTGACGTCCGCGGCCTCTCCGCTACTGATGTATCCAAGCTCTTAGCCCTCAGGGCTAGCGTCATCCTGCTGGCCCCGGACCGCATCAACCAAATCGTGGAGGTCGCTAGGAAAGTCGGTGTGGAACCTGGCAACCCCATGTTTGTCCGCTTGTTCTGCACATTCTCCAAGATGAAGCTGCCCAAGCTGGAGAGCAAGGTCGCGCTCTATCGGCGTCTCGGCTTCCACAACGAAGCCATCAACAAGATCATCCGACAGTTCCCACCATCTATGAGTATCTCAGAGAAGAAAATTGCGGAGATTATTGGGTTCCTGACCGGCAAGGCTGAACTGACCCATGAAGACATCGTCAACAACCCAAGCTTAGTCGGCCGAAGCTTGGAGACCCTGTCTCGGAGGTGTGCCGTGCTCACTGTGCTGAGGAGAGCAGGGAAGCAGCCGCAACATCGGTTGCCTACGCTGCTCATCTCGGCCGAGAAGCAGTTCCTTGAGAAGTATGTGAGGTCGCACATGGAGGAGGTCCCCGACACGCACCGGGCCATGAATGGTGAGATTCCATTCGAGGGCTTTGATTCATTGGAGGAGAAACCAAAGCTGTGCTGACGGACAAGAAGATAACCGTATGTTGCCACTTGCCGTTGCTGTTTGTTACTCCTAGGTAGTTGACACGATTCATCGAAGCACTGTTACCATTGTCTTGCAACAAGAGTTGTGCATTAACATCAGTCCATTCCGAGGTAATTGTTATTGTTCTTTCGCTGATCAGCCAAGAATATTCATAGCAGTGTACTGACTAAAGTAAAGCTTGCAATCTGAATATATCGTGTGTGCAATGAGAGTATTGTTAACTGGATTGCAACATTATTATCACTCAATGTTTATGATCAGAATGGTTTTGGAAAGGAGAGGTATTTGTTTATTACATGTTTTAAAAGTGCCATCATCATTTAAAGTGGACACTATTCCCTGGAATGCAAGGAGAATTTGCTTCTGCTCTTGAGTGTCGTGAATCATGAATTTGCTTCTTTTATATTGCCAAATTGTGATTTTAGTGCTTAGGATTTTAAATGACATATTTTGTGATTTATGATGAATTGTATTGCATTAAGATTCCTTTTAAAAGAATTTGCAATTGTACAGGCAACAGACTTAGAGCATCTTCACCTTGAAGTTCAGGTCTGAGTGATCATGTTGATTATGAGGAGGATGACTTGAAATATGCTTTCTTAGTTTCTCCATTCAACTATGTTTGATTTTGTCAATGCTTATGACCAGTCACTGCTCATCAAATGCGTCCAGTTTGCTGTTAGTATTTAGCTGGTACTCCCTCCGTCTTATAATGTAAAGCATTTGAAGCGTTTGACTGTCAGGCATCCTCCTTCCTCAGCGGATTCAGGCCGGCAACCTTGACGCAATCCTCCTTCCTTTGTTACTTGGTTGCACTAGTCGTTTGGTATGTGTACTACATGCACACAGGTTTGAGTATTCACAGATCTCGCCTCCTGGATCTTGAACAATGGCCACAAGGTTAGAGCTGAGCGCTACTCCCCAATCCTAGAATCCTCCTCCGTCCTTTTGGACTTGGCTAGATGTAGCGGGTGGATCGATCCTTGCACGAGGATCTCTAGTTTTGGCAGTGCTCCCGTTGCTACCTTGTGCCTGGATGCTTTTCTGCTGAATGCTTCCGGGCCTCATCGCTACTCTTTTTTTTTTTGGGACAAGGAAGGCCTCACTGCTACTCGTTGTGTCGACCTAGTTGGACTCAACGATATAGCTATGTTTTTTTTCTTTCATTTGATCCAATGTGATATAGCTGATTTGACCTTGCTGGCTGTCTGGTACTTTCTCTAAATAGTGTTTTTTTTCCTCGAACACACAAGAGAGCTGCGTGTCATTATATTAAGAAGAATAACGGGACCAAGAACCCTTACAACACCCCCACACACTAAATGAGGATTACATTTGCGCCTGTATATAAGAGAGCAACCAAAAGAAAAGAAATTAGGCTCCACTGTGTTGGGCAGATAGGAAGGAAATTCCTTTAGCCCCAGTCAGCTCCCAAAATTTCTTCTCCTCACCAGCTTGGGCTAAAGCCGTGGCCAGGTTAGGAGAGATACCGTCAAAGACGCTTCCAGATGATCCATGCTCTGAGAATAATTAGTGAGTTGAGACCTTGGCATACTAGATCTTCGACTGCACAACTTGCTGTTTTGCACAATGAGTCAAAGGAAGTGGCATCTGGTTGAGGACCGAGATATTGTAGGCCAGACTGCTGCAAGAAGTAGAACCAGAATTGACGTGGGAACAGAGAAGGTGGTCAATTGATTCAGCCTCCTGATCATAGAGCATCATCAACTTTCTCTAAATAGTCAAAAATGTCATCACTGTTTATGCTAGTTAATTTGTTCATTTCAGCCTGTTTGGTTTAAGTCATTTAGTTAATTCTTCCCATGCATTTTTTAATTTATAATCTTCTTCATACCAGCTCAAGCTTTATATTATGTTCTGTTCGATTGATTTGCCATATTGAATTTAAAACTTGCATTTTCAGTACAACTTTTGCATGTTAAAGTGTTCTCGACAGTTGAGCATCATCAATATCTACAATCACAGAGCACCAAAAAATTTCAAATCTGATGTTATACTAAATATAGGTTACATATTTGTTTGAAGCTCCAATCTAGACTCATTTCTTTTTTATTATTAACAATGAGTTGGCCTAGTTGATCTGAAAGTTGTTGGCTTATCCCCAAAATGTCCAGTATTATATTGTTTTGTTTTGTGATACTAACCATTTTTTTGCGGTGCTCGGCTGAATTTGGGTTTTTGGTTTGGTCCAGCGTTTGGACTTTGAATCACCTCGCTTTGTTATGTTTCGAGAATTTCTTTTATCTTGATGTGATTGGTTGCAAGTTTTTTTTTTTGTGAGTTGTGTTAGGCTTTGGTAGCTTTAATTTCCTGGCCTTTGTTGTGTTTGGGATTTGAATGGTTTGGCTGGTTGCTAGTTTGGATTTTTGTGAAGTTAGTTAGGATTTGGTGTTTTGGAGCTTTGATTTGCTCGACTCTACTGTGTTTGGTTCTAATTTGGGCTTTGATTTGCCTCGCTTTGTTATGTTTTGAGAAGAAAAATTATTTTGTTTTGGCTGATTGTAAGTTTTTTTAGTTGTGTTAGGCTTTGGTGTTTTGGGGCTTTAATTTTCTGGGTTGTACTAGTACATTTTTTGGGCTTTGGTTTGGTTGGTTGCCTATTTTTTTTTTTGTGAGCTTTATCAAGCTTTGGTGTGCGTCCATCCATTGCATCAGCAACGCGTGTTCAAGGGGGATAGTCCAGGTGTGCTCTAGTGTGCCTGCGTGTTCAAGGGGGATAGTCCAGGTGTGTTCTTGAGGTCACCACTGTCTATTTTGTTGGTTCGGCGTAGATCCATTTCCACTGGATTATGCGCTTTACATCTGATTCAATCTTCTGATTTTGAGATCGTTGCTGATTTAGTTCCGTTTTTGTGTTGCTTCAGATTTGTACTAAAAGTTAGGGTTCAAATGATCAAATTTGTGCTTGGTCCTTGCAGAAATCCTTGATTAATGTTGAACTTAGATGAATACAGTGGATTAGCATAGCTTGTTCAATACAGCTAGAACCCGTGGACGATGTTCATTTTTTGCTCGGTGGATTCTCATTTTTGACACAACAGAATTGTTCATATAAAAATGATGGATATTCCGGTATTATTTAATGGTCAGTAAATGATGCTACTACAAGTACTTTTATCTTTTCAGATGATAATGTTATTGTTATTTAATTTTTTTACCATAAATGGACATACTACAATGCTGAAAAATGATATAATATGATGGAAGTTGAACTATTGGTGTTATTTATGTCAGTCAAGATAAAAGATGTAGGTTCTGGAATACTTTCATCTTAAAATATTTTGCTTCTTTGCACTTAAGTAGTATTGATAACTGCAGTGCAGTCACATACCATATCTATTTAAACATAGAGAATTTTAGTGGTTGTTTTTTGTTTGATCATGGGAACGTGTATCGTAGGCCAAAGAGATGTACTGGATTGTTTGAGCTCTGATTCTATGCATGATAAGTTGATTTTGCACTAGGTTTGTATGTCATTTTTGTGTCCATAGCTTCAATGAAAATTGATTTCACGTCTCTTGATTCAATCAAAGGGCTATCTGAGAGCGCTCTTGTGGTCGGTGGACCTGGATGTATCATGTTAGTTACATGTAGGCACTGAAATAATCATTGGCCCTGGATCTGTTACATTGTTATTAGTTTTATTGTCCTGAATTAGTTCTTGGGGTGTTAGACACCTGTCACTTTGTGGCATGTGCCTAGTTCTTACACGAAGTGCTATGAAAACAATTCCTTGACCATAGTACTAAAATTACTTTTGATGAATTTTGTAATTTCAACCTTTTCTCTTTGTTAATTTACTCTGCATATGTGTTAGTATTTAGGATTTGAAAGTTATTTGGTCAGTCAAGTACAATGTTATGTTGTTTACACACTATATCTATTCTAGAACGATATCGTTGAGTAACATCGTAATTCTTTTTTGCAGACGTGCACATTTTGAACTATCATCCAATGATTTGTTCCTTTGTTCAAATCACTTTTGTTCCAGCTATCTTTTTTTTGCACCCTTTGGTTCACGGATCTCTTCTGCCTTGCTTCCCTCAACTTTTCATACTTTTTAATAACTTTAACTGTGGCAAGATTGGGTGTAACTCAGTTGTGGAAGTTGCAATGTTCAATGTCATGCATCCAAGTCCAACTACCACTACGCTAAAGCCAGAGCGAAAACAGTTAGAGGTCATGCCGATCGGCCAGCTAGGAATGCAGTTCTAAGTAATATATGACCTTCACATTGTTACAAGTTAGTTGTTTTTTTTTTATGTTAAATCGTGTTCAAGTACTAGTATGTAACAAGGTTCCTAACAGCAACTCCAGCGGCAGACTGAAAACAGAGATCGCATATCTAGTTTTGGGGCCATCCTGCAAGTTTAGGAGTCCAAAAATAATTTTCAACTCCAGCGGACGCTCACAAGCATCAGCCCGCATCCGGTGGGAGACCAGTACCTCAGCCAAACAAGCTCCTTCGGCCGCCATGGCACAGTGCGAG
Source organism: Chloris gayana (assembly GCA_031894775.1). NCBI lineage: Eukaryota > Viridiplantae > Streptophyta > Magnoliopsida > Poales > Poaceae > Chloris > Chloris gayana. Next base: position 13,769 of record JAUNZO010001603.1, read on the forward strand.
CCGGCGCCTCGACCGTCCCCGCGCACCCTGCCGCTCAAGTCCTGCCCGCCACGGTGCACGCCGCCGGCCCCATCGACCACGTCGGGAGCCAGAGCTCGACCGGCAGTGGCGTCGTCCGAGCCCCTCCCGCGCGTGCGCCGTGCGTGCAGAGTACTGACCATGCTGGTGCGGAGCTCGACCGACCGGTAGGCCTGTCTCTAGCTTGACCTCGACCGGCAGCTGCGCCCCGACCAAGCCAGAAGTCGAGCTCAAACCGATCGAGTTTTTTGGCTCTGCCTCGCTATGCTTGGCAGCGAGTTTGATCGGCTACCGGCCGACGTGGAGCTCAGCGCCCATGGAGGAGCAGCTCGCCCACCCGGACCAAGAATTGACGACAGCGCTCGGCTGAGGTCCCACCTCCGCCGCCTAGGAAGATGCAGCCAGAGGCGGAGGCGGAGGACGAGATGCATATCTCGGCGGCTATGCGCTGCTCTGCCCGGAGCCCAGATGCGGATTGGCCCGCGCCCACGCTTGGCCCGTCGCCGCAAAGGTCGCCTACTCAATTCCTCAGCTCGCCGTGTCCGTGTCGCACCGCCGTCTTCTACGCGGCGGCGATGCGGCTAGAGTCAAGGTGGCGGCGGCGCGCGACCAGATTGGGGGAGAAGACTGCTTGCTAGAGTACGTGCGAGAGAGGAAAAAAGTGAAAAGATGATAGGAAAAAATGAAAAAGAAAAAGAAAACAGTGGGTCCCGCGTTTTGGAGTGGGATTGGAGGCCCCTAGGAATAGAAGCTGGAGAGATGTTTTGGAGCTCATGTAAAATGGGAGCCGGCTTTAGAGTCCTCGTTGAAGTTGATATTTTTTATTTCGGTCCAAAAATGCGATTGGAGCTTGGATTGGGGTCTTCACCGAAGTTGCTCTAATGCATTGTCCCGCATTGCCCCAACACTTAGGCCGACTCCAACAATGGTAGGCAAAGCTAAAAATGACTCTCCAGTTGCTCATCGTTCATGCAATTCTCTTCTCCAACATAAGAGGCAAGGTGGAGCCATTTCTCGCCTTTGAGGAGAGAGGGAAGCTAAAACTAGATAGCCTCTCTCCTCCAATGCATTCGAGGAGAAGCGCTCTTGTGACACGCGGCATGGCGAGCGCTAGGGAGGGTGGTGGCGCACGAGCCGCGGAGGCGAGCGAGCGCAAGGGAGGGTAGCACGGGGCGACGGCAGCGTGCCGTGCAGCGAGCGGCCGTGACGGGGTCAACGCGCGGAGTGCGTGGATTCGGCGGTGCGGGACGAGCGCATCGGAGCTCCCCGCACACCGGAGCGGCGTCCGCCGCCGGAGCTCCCTCCCTACGCGAGACGAGCAGCTTGGCAAGGCTCTCCGGGCATCTTGCGCGGCACGGCCATAGACGCGGTGAGGCGCTCCGCCCTCGCTACCATGCTCGGTGCCCATGGACACGGCAGCCGCCGCTGCCGCCCATCCCCATCGCACCCGGTGCTGTTGTCGCCCCTCCCAACCATGGCAAGATCCAGCTATGGCGGCTCGGTGGCGCGGTGAGGGCGGGCCACGATAGCGCTCCACTCCGCGTCTTCGGCGGAGAGCAGCAGCGCGCAGCGCATGAGGCCGGGAGGCGTGGCCGCGTCGCGCGTTGCGAAGGCACGACCACGACGAGCGAGGTGGGCTGCCGACGAGCTCCGCTACCTCCGCCCTTGCCCCTGCGCTAGTCCGACGCCGACCAGCCGCTACTCCCCAGGTGCTCGCTGCCTGCGCCGTGGATAATTTCCCTCTCCCATCCGTCTCGTCTTGTTGGAGACAACTGAAAATAGATTACTCTAATGCTTAGAAGCGAGGCAAATGAAGTTTTGCTCTGTCCAATTTTCCTCCTATTGTTGAAGTCGGTCTTAGTCTGACTTCAATAATAAGAGGCAATTTTGAGAGGCAAATAGAGGATTGCCTCGCCTCTACCGTATCAAATAAGGCATGCATTCGACGAGTCTCCGACAATAGATTACCTTTTTTTCCCCTTGTCCCCCTCTTGCTCACCCTCGCGCCGCTTGTGCACCATGCAGTTGTCGCATGTCCCGCATGCCGCCCGGCGTACCATGCCATCGTCAAGCCCCAAGACTCCGCCGTGGCTACCCGCCCAACTACCGAGCCGGACGCCCCGTGCGCCGCACGACGCCGCTCGTGGGTGCTCACCCAGCCGCGCATCGCCGCCGCCACCGAGCCGGTCGACCGACGACCGTGTACACAACCATTGTTGGGGTCAATACCTTTTTTATGAGCATGATAACCCATGAATACCTGTTCTAGTCTTTTCAGGTTGTCGGCCCACGGTTTCAAATAAAAAAGGTTGTCGGGCCACTAAACAGAGACCGAGACTAAGCCGCGAGCCCAATTGTTTAGGCGAGAAATGGCCCATCCTTTGTGGACCGAACACAAACGGTGTACCACTTTCTCTCTCCGCAGCAGCTTCCGCCTTTCCGCTTCCGGTCGCCGTTCCACCAATCGCCCCAATGCTAGCCACCGTCCGCCGCCGCATCTTCCCCTCCGAGGCGGCGCCCTCATCGCCGCTCTGATGGAATTATTGGGCCAAAGCCCATTAATGATTTCTATAATTCCTAGAAAATCTCAAAGGCCCATGAGGGATGGTGGGAGTGCAATGTTTAGTACCACATTGCTAGTGGAGGTGGAGGGAGACCAACTTATAAACTTGGATGCTCTTGCCTTCCTTGCAAGTGTGAGAAAGAGAGAAGGAAGACCACACGCGCGCGCTCGCTCGCCTCGCCGGGCCGGGCGGGCGTGGCGTGGCGTGGGCGTGGGCGAAGGCGCGGCCGCGGCCGCGCATCACCTGTGTGAATGGTCCGCCAAAATCCGGCCCCTTGCCTTGCAAGGGCGCGGCTTCCTTTTGCACTTTATTTTTGTCTGCGAGTCCAATACGTTTCTGTTTTGGAAACCGACTCGGTTTTAGGTTCGCCTAACCCTAGCGGTCTCTCCTATATAAACGTACGGGCGCCGCCGCAGAAACGAGATCTCGAACTCACCTAGGGTTTTAGCCTCTCTTGCTGCTGCGCCGCCAAGACCGGAACCGGCGCCTTCGGCGATCTTGCACCGGGAGAAGGCGAATAAGGTTTTTGGAAAGTGCTCGCGCGACCGCTCGATCGCTTCCACCACGGCGCGTCTTCCCGCCGCGTGAGCCAAGCACGTCGCTGTTTTGCCGTGACGCTCGCTGAACGTCGTCGTCAACTCCTCTACTCCGTCGAGCCGGAAACGTACGTACCTTCTACTTACATTATGTCTTTCATACTAGCCTTTGCGTTCTATCTCTGCATGATAGTTATGGATAGTGTCGGTGTGTGAGCACACCTCCAAATGGGGGCTCGTCAAGGCTCCTTCGGGTAGGATCGGGAAAGGTCGGATTTGCTTCAACTAGCGCGGATGATTGAACAAACGAAGAACACGGAGAGTTTACCCGGGTTCGAGCCGCAAGAGATGCGTAATACCCTACGTCCTGCTTGTGTGTATTGATTGTTATCTATCTTTTACAAGGGGGCACCCCTCTTTTTATAGAGTGAGGAGAGGGGTACTCGTACAAGTACCGGAGGAGTACCCGGACGCCTCGTGAGGGTCCGGTCCTTCCTGGGATATCCCGACAAGATCCCGACAAAATCGTTACAATCTCCTTTGCTGGATTTGGACTCCAAGCATCTTCTATCCTATTGGTTCCGAGTCCTCCCGGCGCCGTAGCAGCGTGGCTTCCCGAGACGCGGCGCATGGGGAAGGCGCGCGCACGTCCCGTCGGGCTGCGACCGCTACCGCAGGCACTTGAGTGCCGCATTAACTCCGGGTGGTTGGGGCGCCGGAGGAAGCTACCGGGAAGCTTCCTATCCCTCGACGCTCCCACTCCTCCAGCTTTCGCGGGCTTCGTGGGCTTCGTGGACTTCGTGGATTCCCTCATCCCGTAGCCGCCGTCTTCGTCCGTGGGCCGAAAGCAGCCCACGCGCGGTTAGGGGACCCCCAATCCCCCTACACCGACGGATAGTATGGTAGATGTGTTCATCTTCTCCCGCTTATTAGATATGTCTAGATCTTGCGTAGACTTGTCTAATTTATTTAGCAATCTGTATATCATGTTTATGATTTATTTCTGGATTAAATTAAAACTGAAAGTGATTATATTTCCAACACCGCCTTCTCCTCCGCCACCGACAACCCGTCCTCCAATACCGCGGTCTCCTATCTCATCTCCAGCTGCGGGCTTTCCCCAACCATCGCCGCCCGCGTCGCGAACTACGTCCGCCTCTCCTCCGCGCGCTGCCGCGAAGGCGGACACCGTCTTTGCGCTCCTCCGCAGCTACGGCTTCTCCGACGCCGATATTGCCTACGCTATCCGTCGGTACCCATCCCGCTCACCACCGACCCGTCCAAGATGCTCCAGCCCAAGCTCGACTTCTTCGCCTCTCGTGGGCATAGAAACACCGCTCCCGCAGCGGCTCGTCTTGGCTAACCCAATCATCCTCTGCCGCAGCGTCGAGAACCACGTGGAACCGCCGTTCAGCTCCTCGCGCGAGGTTCTTGGCTCTGACGCCCTTGTCGTCGCTGCCCTCAAAAAGAATCCTTTTGCCATCCGATGCGAGCCTAAGTCCTCCCTCTTCCTCACTCTTCCACCGCTCCGTGATGTCCACGGCCTCTCCGCTACCGATGTATCAAGGATCTTTGCCCTCGGGCTCGTCGTCGCACTCGCTCGGGCCCCGACCGCATCAACGAAATAGTAGAAGTCGCCGAGAAATTCGGTGTCGAACCTGGCAACTCCATGTTCATCCGCTTGTTCTCGCGCATTCTCCCGGATGAAGCTCCCTACGCTAGAGAGCAAGTTCGCGCTCTATCGGCGCCTCGGCTTCCACATGGACGCCATCAACCTAGATGATCCGGCGGCGATCGTCCCCGGTGAATATCTCGAAAAAGAAGATCGCAGCGAAAGTCGGGTTCCCGACCATCAAGGCTGGGCTGACCCGGGACGACATCGTCGAGCAACCCGAAATTGATCGGTCGAAGCCCGGAGACCCTCTCTCGGAGGTGTGCCGTGCTCGCAGTGCTAATGAGAGCGGGGAAGCAGCCGCAACATGAGTTGCCTAAGCTGCTCAACTTGGTCGAGAAGTCTGTTCCTTGAGAAGTATGTGAGGCCGCACATGGAGGAGGTCCCCGACGTGCTCCTGGCCATGAACGGTGAGATTCCATTTCAGGGCTTTGATTCACCGGAGGAGACACCAAAGGTGCCGAGGAACAAGACAAAGTGTGCATAATGCCACTTGCCGTTGTTATTTATTACTCCTAGGTAGTTGACACGAGATTCACTCGGGCCTTTTCTCGATGAATTTTCAAGATTTGTGCATTGTCCTCAGTCCATTATGCGAGTAGGTAATTGTTAATTTTTCTTTCGCTGATCAATCTGGCTGCTCCAAATAAGCTTGCAGTCGGAATATGTCATGCCTGCAATGTGAGTATGGTTAACTGGGTTGGAACACTATTGCAATTCAATGTTTATGATCAGAATGCTTTTGAAAAGAAGGGTTATTTGTTATTACATGTTTTAAAAGTGTCATAAGTCAAAGTGGACTTTCCTCCTTGGAATGCAAGGGAATTTGGTTCTGGCCTTAATTGGTGTGAATCTTGAATGGATGGAGGCATAGAACTAAGCTCTGTTACCAAATTGTGATTTTTGTACTTAGGATTTTAAATGCCTGTTTTTGTGATTTTATATGAATTGTGTTGCATTAAGATTCCTTTAAAAGAAGTTGCAATTCCATGGGCAACAAACTGGAGCATGTTCACCTTGAAGATCACTTCTGAGCGATCATGTTGATTACGAGAGGATGAGTTGATTTTGCATTTAATTGTTGTGGAAGGAAATCAACAACGTACGTTTCAACATATGTTTGATTTTGTCAATGCTTATGACCAGTCACTGATTATCCGGTCTGCAATTAGTGTTTGATTATCAAATGCATAATCAGGTGATGTTAGAATAAACTTTGCTCAAGTGAATTCAAGTTGTGGAAAGGTTTATCCAAAACAGAGGACCACTTGCATTATCCTTTGGTTCATGATTCTACCGACCAGTTTAGTGCCCTGGATATTTTACTAGTATTTTTTTTAATAAAACAAGTTCAGCTTGTTTGGCCATCAAGTTTGCTTGTTAACTTAGCTGAAATTTTATATTTCATAAGCATTGTTGGGCTTTGCACGGGAGTTACTAGAGGCATAATTTTCAATTCATTCTGAATTCTGTAACTCTTTTCTCGAGCCCTCGTTTGGCGTAGCTTTTTCAGCTTCTGCATCTCCAACCAGCGCTAGAAGCAAAAAGCTACCCCAAACGACCTCACTTTTCCTAGAATCGGCACTGTTGAAAAGCGAGCAAATGAACTAGAAACGAAAAAGCACGTCTCGGGTCGCTTCCCGAGCTTTTGCGGGTTGAGTTAACCAACCTCTCCTCGAACTTCTATACTATTTACCCGCAAATGCCACTCATACATATAGCTGAGTCCAATCGTTTTTCTCCTGTCCCTCCTCATTCCAATCTCATCCGGTTCTCTCTCTCTTTCTCTGGGAGCAAGGGCGGCCGCCGCCCATCGTCGAGCACGAGCTCGCGCCCCACCACGAAGGCTGCCAAGAAAGGGATACGGAACCCTGGACGAACACCATCATCATCTTGGTACCAGCGGGTGGTGCTCTGCCGGTCAACTCTCCTTCCTGTATTGGCGACCTAGCGTGGATGCGGGCGACCGAGCTGAGCTCGGTTCGAGGAATACGGAGACGAGTGTGCTTTGCCGTCGACGGTAAGACGTTCTCATCTACTCACGTCCCCTTATTCAGATTTGAATATTAGGCCTTGCGGCACCGCATTTGTTTATTCTAATGCAATACTAAACAGATTAGAATACTAGGTTCATGCGCACAGCAGTTTGGACTTTTCACAATGTCGTTGCTAGATCTTTCGGGAAAAAAACAATATCGTTCCTATCATTATTTAATATTTAACTCTCACGTTGGCATGATTTATTTTCTCTTGTTGTGCTGAAATCTCTTATGTTTGTATGTCCTTATATTATCTTATAATAAATGAGGAATATGTTAATCTGTAATGAGTTAGATGGAGACAAAAGTTAAGGTACCAAAGGCAATTTGGGATACATATGCAACTAGAGTGTTTTGTGAGATTTGTAAGGAAGAAGTTCTTGCTTGGGAATAGACCAGGGCATACTTTGAGTGCTGCTGGCTACAAGAACCTTGAAGAAAAGTTTAAAGCTAGGACCCTGCGACACTACCCACATGACAAATTGAAGAACAAGTGGGATGCTTTGAAGCCGCAATACAACTTGTGGTTAGACTTGAAGCGGGCTGCCACTGGTCTTGGGTTTGATGTACAGAAGGGAGTAATCACAGCTAGTGATGAATGGTGGGAGGAGAAAATCTTGGTATGTGAATCTGAAAGTCATTATAATTTTTTTTGACTCATTTGAAATCAGTGCCATGTTTTTTTATACTAATACCTGATCTAAATATTGCAGGAAAATCCAAAATATCGCAAGTTTCGTGATGGCCCCATAGAGAACTTAGATGAGCTCGAGGTCATGTTTCAACACATCAATGTCACCGGTGCATCGTCGATTATTCCGGGAGCTAGTAAAAGTCACATTGATCTTGATGATGATTCTAATGATGGTGAAGAAGATGTATTTGTTACAACAGATGGAAATGAGGCAACAAAGAAGGGAAAGAGGAAGCCGGAGGATGTTGTTCCTCCTGGCAAGAAAAAGGCCCGGAATCCTATGGTTAGGCAAGTGTCACGACTTGTTGATATCCTTAGCACCGGAAAGAAGAAGAAGAAGCAGACAACCGAGGATGATATCATAGAGCATATTAAACAAGCTGTGAATGCGGGAGCTCATGAAGGGAGTGATGAACACTTTATGGCATGCAAGCTCTTCATCAAGTCGGAGAATCGAGCTGTGTTTCGGTCATTTACAACAAATGAAGGGAAGTTGGGTTGGCTGAAGAGGATGTATGAAGAGAAGAAGAAGTAGCTTATTATGCTTTTAAGCAATGTATCCTAATTAATGCTACTGTTTTATTTGCATTCAACCTTTTGTAATATTATTATCCCGCTGAACCAATGTAGCACTGCTATGTCATATGCTATCTGTTCTCTAACTGAACCATTGTCCTGTTTTTGTAGATGAGTTCATCTACTGAAACTAATGATGACTTGTGCAGTGAGAGTGACAGTGATGATGCATCTAGTGAAGATGCATCTAGTGATGATGCATCCGAATTGGTAGTAGCATCAACTGTTGCACTCATTGCTATTAACCACTATACTAATCATATGAATAAAAGGAAGAGGAGTCCTCCAAGAAGATCTGGATATCAATGGGTGATTGATAACCTACAAGATAACATTGATTGCTATAAAATGTTTCGTATGAATCGACCAGTCTTTGATAAGTTGCATGATACTTTGGTTGAAAGTTATGGACTGAAATCTTCTAGAGTGATGAGTTCTGTTGAAGCTCTAGCGATGTTCTTGTGGATGTGTGGTGCTCCTCAATCATTTGTTCAAGTTGAAAACATATTCAAGAGATCAACAGAAACAATTAGTAGAAAATTTAATGAAGTACTTGAATGTTTGAATCTGTTGGGTGGACAAAATATATGTCCAAAAGAAGCACAGCACTGGAGAAATTCATCCAAGGCTTCAAGATTCTCGCTTCTCACCTCATTTTAACAGATTGCATTGGTGCAATAGATGGTACACACGTACGTGTCGTGGTGCCAACAATTGATAGGATTGCCCACACCGGTCGCCATGGGTATCCAACACAAAATGTGATGGCTATTTGTGATTTTGACATGAGATTCACGTTTGTTGTAAGTGGTTGGCCTGGTTCCGCACATGACTCTCGGGTGTTCAATGATACATTGAATCGATACTCCCATGAGTTTCCACATCCTCCAGAAGGTATGGTGTTCACCCTCTAAAAGCTTTCTTGCACATTTTCATTTGTCATGTTATTAGTTATATATCTTGGCAATAATTTTACATGTAGGAAAATATTATCTTGTTGACTCTGGTTATCCTAATAGAAAAGGCTTCCTAGCCCCTTACAAAGGTCAAAAGTATCATGTGCCCGAGTTTCAAGGGGGCATAGGCCAAGTGGACGCAAAGAGGTTTTCAATCATGCCCATTCATCTCTTCGTAATGTCATTGAGCGTGCTTTTGGTGTGCTGAAAATGAAATGGCGAATTCTATTGCATATTCCAAGTTTCCCGGTTGAGAAGCAAAAGAAGATCATCATTGCATGCATGACACTTCATAACTTTATTCGTGATAGTGCTTTGAGTGACGAGCTGTTTCAAAGGTGTGATGACGATGAAGAGTATATGCCACTTGTTGATGAACTTGTAGGGGGCCAATACAATGGTACAAGCATCGGACGATGGCGATATGTGTGCATTTCGTGATTTTATTGCTAATTCACTGATGGCGGATAGGGAGTAGATGGTAGCATGGTAGCGCGGCAATTATTTTGGTATGTGGCGTTATTTTGATGGTGATATGTAATTATTTTGTTGATAGTGATGGCCACATGTAATTATTTTGTTCATGGTGATGGAACATCCTAATAGCCTACTCATTAAGAAGAGTGATATGGTGTAATTATCTTAAGGTTATGAAAAAACCATGTCGGATCGATGGTATTCTTTTGTGAATTAAAATTCTACTATTGTACAATTTTATATACTAGATATGTCACTGTTATGTGGACTTCATGAAAAAATCAAGCTTTCATTGTCCGAGAGGGCATTTCAGACTTCATACTCTTCCAGACCACCAGCTAGGTGTTCAAAAGCAGGAACCCCAAACAGCTCAGCTTCTTCAAGTAGCAGCTTCTCAGACCAGCAGCTTTTGAGACCAGCTAGTTTGCTTTTTAGAAAAGCTGGTTTTGGAAAAGCTCCAGCTACCCCAAACAGGGCTCGAGTAGTTTGATCATCTGATATGGATAGTGCATTTGTTTATAATTCTGTGTGCTAAGTTCAGTGTTAGTGATGCTTTGTGCTTGTGCTTCTTTTTGACGTGGTGAGATTCCATTTACATTGGCTCTAGGCAAATCACCAGGGACCGGACAGGTTACTAAGTCAGGGACTTTTGATGAACACCCCACAACCCGAGCATTTATATGACGCCTATACAAAGCAAGGTAATCAACTAGTACCTGTTTCAAGATGTAAGCATTTGTTGATTTTTCAAAAATACATTTGTCTGTTCGTCTTATTCAAAAATTTTATAAAAATATTGGTTATTTTTTATATTTTGATTTATTGTTAGATATATTTCAAATGTAATATATTTTATTTTTATATTTTTACAAAATTTTTGAATAAGACAAACAGTCAAACACACTTCTGAAAAAGTCAACAAATGCTTACATATTAGAAGTTGGAACTGAGGGAGTACTCTTGTTGATGTTCTTGCCTTTTTTCCGTTACAGAAGACAACAGCCCTCAATAGAAATTCTTTCTACTGATTTGTTTTACTGTTGGGCCACTCAACTGAGATTGTAAGCCACAGGCGAAAACTGGCCCATCGGTTACGGGCCGAACCGAAACTGTGTAGTACCAAATCTGTCTGGAGCCTCCACATCACTTCTTCCTTTCCGATTCCCCGTCGCCGTTCCACGAATCTCCCCAATGCTGGCCGTCGTCCGCCGCCGCATCCTCCCCATCCGGTTCGGCGCCCACACCGTCGGCGCCGCCTTCTCCTCCGCCGCCGCCACCCCGTCCTCCGATGACACGGTCTCCTATCTCATCTCCAGCTGCGGGCTTTCCCCAACCATCGCCGCCCGCGCCGCGAACTACGTCCGCCTGTCCTCCCCGCGCGCTGCCGCGAAGGCGGACACCGTCCTCACGCTCCTACGCAGCTACGGCTTCTCCGACGCCGATATTTCCTCTACTATTCGTCAGATACCCGCCCTGCTCACTGCCGACCCGTCCAAGACGCTCCAGCCCAAGCTCGATTTCTTCGCCTCTGTTGGCATCGAAACACCGCTCCTGCAGCGGCTCGTCTTGGCTAGCCCAATCATCCTCAGCCGTAGCGTCAAGAACCATCTGGAACCGCTGTTCAGCTCCCTGCGCGAGGTCCTTGGCTCCGACGCCCGCGTCGTCGCTGCCCTCAACAGGGGGCCTTTCGTCATTAGATGCCAGCCTAAGACCTCCCTCTTCCTCACTCTTCCGTTGCTCCGTGACGTCCACGGCCTCTCCGCCACCGACGTATCAAAGCTCGTCGCCCTCCATCCTGGCTTCATCTTGCAGCGCCCCGACCGTGTCAACCAGATCGTGGACCTCGCCAGGAAATTCGGCGTCGAACCCAGCGACCCCATGTTCGCTGGCATATTCTGCGTATTCTCCAAGATGAAGGTCCCATCGCTGCAGAGCAAGGTTGCGCTCTATGAGCGCCTCGGCTTTCACAAGGACGCCGTCACCATGATGATTCGGCGGTACCCGATATCAGTGGCCATCTCAAGAATATCTTGAAGAAAGTCAGTTTCCTGACCGACAAGGCTGGGCTGACCCGGGACAACATCGTCACCTATCCAACCATGCTGGCGCGGAGCCTGGAGGCCCTCTCTCGGAGGTGTGCCGTGCTGGCGGTGCTTAAGAGGGCAGGGAAGCAACTGCACCATGGGTTGCCCAGACTGCTCCACTGGGATGAGAAGCGGTTCGTCAAGGAATATGTGAAGCCGCATGTGGAGGAGGTCCCAAATGTGCTCCGGGCCATGAACGGCGAGATCCCATTCAAGGGCTTCGATCTGTTGGAAGAGAAACCAAAGCTGCAGAGGAAGAAGAAGAGTGCATGATGCTACTCGCTAATGCTGTTTGTTACTTCTAGGTAGTTGACAGGATTTGCTCACGCAGTCTTGCCGTTTCTGATGAATTGTCTTGCATACAAGATTCACAAAAAGTGTGCATACCATCAGGCCATTCTGTGAGCAGGTAAACTGTAAATTATCATTTCGCTGTTCAACCAAGAATATTTGTAGTATATCTCTGTTCCAAGTAAGCTTGCAGTCTGAAACTGGTTTGGAACACTTTTACCAGTCAATGTTTATGATCAGAATGGTTTTGGAAAGAAGAAGAGGTTTTTGTTAATTACGTGATTTAAATGTGTCATCAATCAAAGTGGAGTTGCCGCCATGGAATGCAAGTGAATTTGCTCCTGCTTTTTGGTGGTGTAAATCTTGAATTAATGCAGTCATATAACTTATCTATATGGCCAAATAGTCATTTTAATGCTCAGGATTTGACATGATGGTTTGTAATTCGTGATGAACTGTATTGCATTAGATTCCTATATAAGAATTTGGAATTGTACAGGCAACAAACTAAGTGCATGTTTAACAATTGAAGTTCAGCTCTGAGTGATCAGTGTTCGTTATGAGGAAAAGAGTTGATATTGCATTTGTTAAGTGTATTTACTAATTCCCTCCTACTGTAGGGTGCTTCTTGCATATTGTATATGTTATATCTTTCCCTTTGGGGCTGTCATTGGGAATTTTTTTTTTTGGGGGGGGGCGGGGGGGCGCAACACGGTAGGTCCGTTCTACATTCACTGATTATCAAATGCGAAATTGGTCTGCACCTGCGTACTGTTTAGGTAATTCCTACTGACTTTTTTTTTGGCAACCTGATGTTAGAATAGCTTTGCTCAATTCAATTGGAACTGTGGAAAGGTTTTTTAAAAAATCAGAGGGGGTGCCATTTTGCGCTATGTTTTGGTTGTGCATGATTAAATCGATGGTTAATTTTGTGTGGACACTTTTTTTTGGTGAGTTCAGCTTCTTTGGCTATCAAGTTGGGATTGGCCATCAATATGGGATGTTATGTGAATGTTTTTTCATTGCATAAACATCGTTGGAAGCACATGAGTAACTAGATGTATTATTTTTAAAATCTTTCCGAATTTTGCAACCCATTTCTTGGGTAGTTTTATTCACCTGATATGGATGTTGAATTCGTTTCAGTGCAGTGTGCTAGGTTCACCTCGAGTGATGCTTTGTTCTTAAAACGAGGGAAATATGTCTCTTGTCAGTTATTAATGGGCTTTGTTCTGGTTTAAAAAGCTTACCGCTTCAATATACAGGTGTTAGTCTAGTCTGGATTCTGATACCTTGGTGATAGGAATTACTGTTGAGTTGATATGGTGTATATGTATTATGGCTGTGATCGTATATTTTTAATACAAAATCAGTATTTGGGTCAGAGTGCGGGATGTTGGGTCAGAGTGCGGGATGTTAATCTGTAGTCTACCTGGTCTGTTTGCTGAAGTTTGATTGTAGTACTTGGCATATGCCCAGGCAGATTTCCCGTCTACTATCGGCGTACTTATCTTGTTCAGTAAACATTTGTCGTAAGTCTCATACTATGCTTTATTTGCTCAATGTTTATGACCAGCACGTTATCAAATGCAATTTTTGTCTATTTAGGTAACTGCTACTCACCTTGCCGGTTTTTTTTTGTACTTTGACATCAGAATAGTTTTGCTCGAGTCAATTCTTGCTGTGGAAAGAGTTTCTAATTTCAGCCTATAATATTCAATACATAGTCCTATAAAATAGATTAAAATAAATCGTTGGATCAGAGGATCAGACGGTTGAGACTGATTTAGACAACCCGCTATTTTCAGTAGATTGAACACAAGCATCTATAAAAAGATGGTTAACTTTGAGGTAACACTAATCACAATCTGAGTTCAGCTTCTTTGGCCATCAAGTTGTGATGTTAGCTAAAAGTTTTTTCGTTGCATAAACATTGTTGGTCTCAGCACAGGAGATCCTTGTTGTATTACTTTCAATTCTTTACGAATTCTGTAGCTTGTTTCTTTGGTAGTTTAATCACCTGATATGAATGATGAATCTGTTTCAGTGCACTGTACTAGGTTCATCTTGACTGATTTCTTTGTGCTTAAAACGAAGTAAGTATATCTGTTATTATTAGTTACAAGTATTAGTCTAGTCCTGATTCTGATGCTCTAGTGAAATTACTCGAGTTTTACAGCCCCAAGCTGAACTGGTTGAACTGGTCGTGGCACCAGTTACTGCAGAAGGAGTGTCTCTTGACAACTCCAAGGCTGCAGAGCGGTCTGTGCAACCGCCTACCACTGAGGAGCTTCGCTTGGTTGAGGAGGCTCTTGACTCATTGGTGAATAAGCTGCTAGATGAGATTAGCCACAAGGTGGCTTTGAAGGAAGATGACGGTGAGGGGCCTGGAATCAAGGCACCTACAGCTACAAGTGGTGCTCCGGAAACAGGGGTGCTGGTCCTGAGTCCTGGCGTCATCTTGCAGCGCCCCGACCGTGTCAACCAGATCGTGGACCTCGCCAGGAAATTCAGCGTCGAACCCGGCGACCCCATGTTCGCTGGTGTATTCTGCGTATTCTCCAAGATGAAGGTCCCATTGCTGCAGAGCAAGGTAGCACTCTATGAACGCCTTGACTTTCACAAGGACACCGTCATCCAGATGACCCGGCGGTACCCGGTATCAGTGATGATCTCAGAGAAGAATATCTTGGAGAAAGTCAGTTTCCTGACCGAGAAGGCTGGGCTGACCCGGGACAGCATCATCAGCAACTGAGCTTGGTCGGGCGAAGTCTGGAGACCCTCTCTCGGAGGTGTGCCGTGCTACAAGTGCTGATGAGAGCAGGGAAGCAGCCGCAACATCAGTTGCCTAAGCCTAAGCTGCTCATCTTGGTTGGGAAACTGTTCCTTAAGAAGTATGTGAGGCGGCACATGGAGGAGGTCCCCGACGTGCTCCGGGCCATGAAGGGTGAGATTCCATTCCAGGGCTTTGATTCACTGGAGAAGAAAGCAAAGCTGCTGAGGAACGAGAACATGAGCGCATGATGCCACTTGTGCTTTTTGTTACTCCTGGGTAGTGGATAGAATTTGCTCTCTGATGAATTGTCTTGCAACAAGAGTTGTGCATTACCATCAGTCCATTCTGAGAGCAGGTAATTGTTATTGTTCTTTCACTGATAAACCGAGAATATTGATAACAGTGTACTGACTAAAGTAAAGCTTGCAATCTGAATACGTCATGCCTGCAATGCGAGTATTGTTAACTATAGATTGGAACATTATTACCACTCAATGTTTATGATCAGAATGGTTTTGGAAAAAAGAGGTATTTGTTTGTTACATGTTTTAAAAGTGCCATCATCGGTTAAAGTGTACCGAGAGCATGATCACAGTCGAGGCATTGATTTAAACAGCCTGTTGTTTTCAGTCGATTGAATACAAGCACCTAGAAAACGACGGTTAACTTTGAGGTAACACTAATCACAATCTGAGTTCAGCTTCTTTCGCCAGCGAGTTCCAATGTTAGCTCAGAGTTTTTTCATTGCATAAACATTGTTGGTCTCAACGCACGAGTAACTGGATGTATCATTTTCAATTCTTCACGAATTCTGTAGGGGGTCCATACTCTTTCTTGTGTTCATCACATTGCCAAAAATATCTTGATTGATAGTAATCAAATGGAAAAAAATTGAATAGATTTGTGACGCGTGGATATCCATGGTAAGAGGGCTTGGTCCAAGTGGATGGCATCAGCTCGGCTCGTCTTGGCTCCAGAAAACGAAGAAAAAGGCTCCAGAAAACGAAGAAAAAGGAGACGACGAAGTGACATGGCGGCGCAAGCCTTGTTGATGATGTGATGCCACACAAGTTGCCCTATCTTCAGCGGCAAACTGTGCCGCCATGGGTGCATAGAAAACTAAACTCGATAGAAGGCTCGCTGCTGGTGTCGATGCCTCCGCAGACAAGGTTTCACTCAAGTAATAGCTACAGTCTAAGGCTCATCGTCCATATCAAGATCCGTCCGCCGTCAATTTAAATTGATGCACTATGTTGCAAAGAATTTCATTTCAACAAGATTGCAATACCTTGAGTTTTATTCATCTCGAGATTTTGCCATTTTTCAGCATTGTAAAAGCTAACTCATGAACCGTACCTCTATATAGAGCCAAGCTGTAATTGAACATTGTTATATCCTTTCTGATTTATAAACCAAATTGCCTATCTGGGAAGTCCATGCTACCCTGTCGCGACTAAGTAGGTACTTGAGATTTGATCCGGCAACATGTAGCGTGGAGCAACCGTTGAACAGCGAAGGTTGGCGGCATGTGAGGAAGATGTGGCCGTTGCCATTCTTTGTCAATGCCTTCGACAACGATGGCTGATGGCAGATGATGGAGGTGGAGACGGAGCTGTCGAGCGCCGCCGACAGGTAGGTGGTTGGGTCTTCAAAGAACTGGTCCTAAAGTAAGATGAGCTAGGAGGAAGGCGCTCGCTGTCACAACGTGTTTTGTGAGCATCGCCTGAGGTACACCCCCGGGAGATCTCCACCCCCGGTGTGGAAGGGACACACGTATTTGTACTCCCCCGTCATTAGTTTGATCCATTTCCTCGCTGGCATGCCATGTCATCTAAGGTAACAGCGTGGAAGGTCGAATGAATGGCGGGAAATATACGAATTCAAACTCTCTCTATGTCAGATCCACTCTAGATGTCTCAATAGTCAATAAAGGCTGTTATTCACATTATGACATTTTGAAACAAGGGCATTTTAATCTCTTTTTACATGGGTTTGACACCATTAAAAACCACTAACAGAATAGGGACAACCTACTCCTTCGCTCTTCAAATAAGAGTCTAAATTAGCAAAGTTTGGAAAATAGGTCTGAAATCAGAATTGACCTTTAAAAAGGAGGGTAGTCTTGCAATTACCCGCATATAGAAATTGACGTACCACTAATACAAAAAATTAGAAAAAAAAGGAAAGATTAAATGTTCATAAAATATAACACGAGAGTACTGAAATTGTCCCTAGTCGCCGTAAGGCGGCTAAAATTTTAAAATAAGGATGTTACAAGATAGGAACAGTATAACATATATTGTTGTTGTAAGATTATTAATAACAATATAGCAATAAACTTGTAATGAATAGAAACATGAGAACTTTTTTTAATTTAAACAATTATTATAGATAAAATAGAAATTTGAAATAATTTTCAATGGTCAAGTTTTGATAATAAGAAATATAAAAGATAACAAAAATATAACTTGTATATATGATGTAATAACAATAATATAAGAAATCAAGTAAACAAAAAAGCTCACCGGGAAGTGATCTATTTGCTATCTCGATCCGCTGCTCAACCGAAGGCAAAAGACATACTAGCTTTCAAGTGCTTCGCGTGCTTGAAAGAGAGTTCAAGCAACCAAATACTCCAAGTAGTAGTGTAAAAATGTAAAACGAAATCACAGAATACTGCATGGGTCCTGCCGGGCCATCCCGTGGTCAGTGGAGCAAAGATTTTGAGTGTGAACGCACGGCACCCGAAAGAGGAAGGTGGTGGCAAAAGATGCACGACTTTTGATGATTGATTCCCCAAACACATGACGACAATGATGGCACAGCTTCCATGTTGGTTCCGCGCGTCGGTTCCACGTCTCCTCCATGTTGGCAAGGTTTAGACACCTTAACTAAAGGGCAGAACCGACACACGTGGCGCGAGAGTCTAAAAGGTGGCCATCGAACGACCGAAAAGAGGGGTCGTATGAACGGGTGTGCTCACCATCCGATTTTCGCTCGCTGTCATTGTCTCGTGATCGGGAACAATAGCGCTCACACCATCATCTCCAGCATATGTGAGTGTGGGTGCCATCATCTCCGACTTGCTCGAGTAACTCCCCTTTGTGAGGATCTATGGTGCCTCAGCCGATTGGGTGGGAGGGGCAAAGGCGGCCAAGCCGCCGTTACGGAGCCGATGTCCGCTTGGAGCAAGCTGCAACTCAATCTTATAGGTGCCATTTGATCTCCACATGTCGAGAATCCAGGCAGGGTCACAGAGAGCAGCTATTGCGGCCCTACCACACGGATTTTTCCCCTTTGAAGACTTCCTCCTAGCTCGTCTTCCTTTAGGACCCATCCTTTGAACACTCGGCCATCTACTTGTCGGCGGCGCTCGACAGCTCCGCCTCCGCCTCCATCATCGGCCATCGGTCATCGTTGTCGGAGGCAGCGACAAAGAAGGGCAACAACCACAACTTCCTCACATACCACCAACCTTCGTTGTTCAACGGTTGCTCACATTACATATGTTGCCAGATCAAATCCAACGTACCTACTCGGCCGTGATGGGGTAGCATCGACTTCCCGGATAGTGAATTTGTTGCTTCTTGATATTAGGTAATGGCACTTTGGCTCATAAATCAAAAAGGATATAACAATGTTCAATTACGGCTTGGCTCTATATAGAGGTACGGTTCATGAGTTTGCTTTTGCAATGCTGAAAAATGGCAAAATCTAGAGATGATTAAAACCCAAGATATTGCAATCTTGTTGGAATGAAATTCTATGCAACATAGTGCATCAATTTCAATGGAAGGCGGACGGATCTTGATATGGTAGATGAGCCTAGGCTGTAGCTATGATTTGGGTGAAACCTTGTCCGCGGAGGCATCGATGCTAGGGGCGAGCCTTCTATTGAGCTAGAGTTTTCTATGCACCCATGGCGGCGTAGTTTGCCGCTGAAAATAGGGCAACTTGTGTGGCATCACATCGTCAATGACGCTTGTGCTGCCATGTCACTTCGTCGGCTCCTTTTTCTTCGTTTTTCGGAGCCAAGACGAGCCATGTTGACGCCATCCGTTTGGACCAAGCCCCTACTCTGTTACCATTGGATCTCCACACGTCACAACCTAGGTAGGGTCGCACAAAACAGGTTTGTGGCCCTGCTGGACCAAATTCTTTCCCCTTCAAAGGCTTGTCGCAAAGCTTGGAGCGAATATGTTGGCCATCAAATTCAACACTAGATCACGTCGAACTTTCCCTTCTTGTCGCGCCAAATGTGGAGGTTTACCTCGACGAGTAATCTATGGGGTGTCCTAGAAATCAAGAACTCGATGGTGAACACATGACGATTTAGACATGTTTGGGTCTCCTTTTCGGATAATAATCCTACGTCATGTATGAGTTGTTGTATGATGGTGTAACTTATGTTTTGAGGAGGTGCTCTGCCCGTCTTATATATCCAGGGATGCATGGTTACATGGAAAGTCTTAGTCGGTCTAGAATTCATTACAAATATGGTGATGCTATATCTAAGCTTCCTTGCGAGTTACTTCTTGTCCTTGAGTCGGTCGATGCTGACGTGCTACCGTATACTTGGTTAATATTTCCTTCTTGTACCACTAGCCCACACAAATCTATGCCTTGCTGGCTTGGATATTGTTTTGTGTGTTCCTTATATTCATGTGGACCTTCAATTTTCTGTGACCGTGAGCAGCCAAATCTATATCTTTGACTATATATGCGACGACAATTGGTTGCAATCTAGATTCTATTCTATCTAAATCTTTGAGACTATATATGGGACGACAATCCTTTGCAATCTAGATTCTATTATATATCATGTATATTTTAAAGTAATTTTTGATATCTTAGATGCATAGGACGTATTTGAAGGAGTTGAGACTCACGGCTCCAGCGAGCTTCTCACGGATGCTGCGGCGGTACGCTACCTCCGGTCTTACGGCGCTGACCCACCGCTTAAAGAAGCAGTTCTTCGCGTCCAAAAACTTCCCCACCGACGGTGCGAGGGTGACCAACCTCGTCTTCTCGCCTTTGTGCATCTACTCGGCACTCTCCCTACTACTACCTCCGTTCCACAAGCATTTCTAGAATCCCGAGACAAAAATAGTCAATGTGAGAAAAGTCATATATACACTCATTTTACACTACCTCATTAATTCCTCACCCACCCACCAACCCACCGGATTTTGTCCTATTCATAGGAATGCTTACATTATGGATAAACATTTGAATACTTCAAATGCTTACATTATGGGATGTGATCGGTTGAACTAGCAGCCGCTGTGGCTGTGGGCTGCGGCTGCAACAGCCAATAGTAACCAACTGCGGCTGTTGGAAAAAAAACTTTAGTGCTGGATCTTCTATACCATGCAACTATATAGCCAATCAAAGGGTCGTTATCCAACACATGTGGTTAATATACAAACTAGTTAAACGACTAACAAAAATAGTTTTACAACACCAACAAGACTGAATTGTTATTCAATAAATTTTTCATCAGTGACACTCAGCAAGTTGTCAAACTAAACAATAAGTTAATCTTGTTACAAAATGACAATCTTTTAATAGCATATCTTTTAGGTAAAGGACGTAGCGTTGCCCTTTATCGTCTTGCACTGCGGATAGTCTCAAGCAAGGCGGCCCGGAACTGCGTTATGCATTCTGCTTATGGCACGACCAGACGCTGAAGCCTGCCTGCCACAAGGCTAATTTGTTTCGCTTCTACGGCGACACCGTCGACGTTGATTTCCGCTCCAAGGTTAGCAGTAGCCTCCATAAAAAAAAAGAAGAAATTGGATTCTCAACATAGATAGATTCACGATTTAGAAATTTACCATCGAACTTCTAAAGTTCAGTTTAATACCATCGAAAGTTTTGTCGTTTAGAAATTCACCACTCTGTAGCATCCGTTGTAGTTTTATCTGTCTTTCAATTTTTTTAGCGAGCACACAAACTGAATTGTCTTCTTTGCCCTTCTAGCTGTAAACATAAGCCGGCTCCTCTGCTTCACCTGTTTCAAGTCGTGTTCATCTTCAACCGAGTTCCTGTTGCTGCCCTGCTGTGTTTCTCCGATTCCTGCAGCCATCCAGACCAAAGACCGACTCCAGGAGCCAAGTAAGCCATGCATGTTTCATTTCTCTCCCAAGTTTTAGGAATCCCGTTTCTTTTCTCATCAGCATGTAACCCTAGGTTCGATTTGGAGTAGGGTATTGCAGTGGATCTAAGCACTTCTCTCTGGAATGGAAGTTGATTCGCCTCCGGATGAGTAAGAATCACATCCTTTTTCTCTCTCCTATTTTTTTTTTTTTGCTTATTTGCACACATTATGGATGTCTATCGGCAATGTATATGAGAGAAGTCCATGCGTTGGTCAGATTTTGGAGTCCATGCGTTACAATATTACCATTTTAATTGTTAACAAAATCTCCATATGCTCGTATCATATTGCATATACCCCATCTCAACGTGAAGGTAAGGTCCCTAGTGTCAACACATGCCCCCCCCCCTCCCCAATATATCTTTGCAAGATAGATAATTTTCTTTTTAAGATTGCCACATCTCTTTTTTGGGAGATGGTGGAACTTTCCCTTTCCCATTGATATATGATTAGTATCTTCAATTATAGCCCCTATGAGAAACAATATTTATTTTCAATCTTATCCTCCTGGCTGAAATCCTTTTTATCCGGCATTAATTTGGAACCGCGTGCATCTAAAGCACCCTTTACTAAAATCAATGTAGTTGTATGCAAACCTAGAGCAATAGCATGATGAACCAAAAATATCTGGGTATGGAATTCTACATTCTTGAACTCCAGTATAATATGAACAAACAAGCCATTTTACTTCCCCTGCTCAAATATTTTGGGTTTCTGATAAATTTGTACATGAAAACGTAACTTGGCTCCACAAATGATTCTCTCAAATTGGTCGATGTGTATAAGGAAACTTGCCCCCCCCCGCGTCCCCGTCCGTCTTTTTGAATTTATCTGTGTACTACCATTCTTTTTATTTTCTTATTTTCTCTTTCTTTTTCTTTTTGCTGCTCTACTTCACGGTACACACTTTTTTTTTGCACTTGCCATAACACTTGTACAGATAAATGAAAGAGTTATCAACATGAACAATATGGAGTACTTTTATGGTGGATGGATGGAGTGGAAAATATTTTTGGTACTAACTCCCAGTGTTAGGAGTTTTGCAAATATGGTGGAAGTATATGTGCATGTGAATCTTGATCAAGAAAGCATGGAAAAAATCTCACATAGGTCACAACAATTTTAACAAAGCTCGGTGTGAAAACATGCAACAATGTGTAAAGTTTGCAATTAAAACCTGATATATGGCTTTAGTAGGAATTTTGTCAGATCATCGAGGAGCTAAGCTATTTTAAGATTCTTTTCTTTTTAAATAAAATCCCCAAGTATTTTCACTTTGAGAAGTAAGGGTTTGCTTCAACATACCGTATCTCTGTATCGTTCATGATGTAATCCTGCAAATTATGCTTTGTCTACACATTTCCAAATTATATGTGTTTTATTTGCAAAAAAATATGTAGCTTTATTATTGTGCTACAAGTTTTTTTTTACTAAATTAAAAAAGAAACGAGCCCAGTTAAAACTGCAATCCCACTACTTAAATGTTTCCAGTAATGACAGACACTATTCTTGAACGTTTTTTTTGAAATATACCGTCTGAAATCTGTATCATCTCTGAATTCTACTCATGGAACGTCCAACTGGTGATTATTCATTTCCAGCTCATGGAATTCAAGACGCGACTGGATACAATGGTTCGCTGTTTCCTCTTTCCGCTCTTTGCTCACCCAGGGGCAAACCGGCCACTCCAACTCAGCCCCACCGCCCACCCTTTCAAATTTCGAAATCCGGAACCAACCAACAGCGGGGCCGACGCGGGCGGCCGCTCGATCCGCTGATCGGACGGTTGATGTTTCCTATCGTGGGCGCTTGGAGGGAAACCACCCGCGCGTCTGATCCGGTGCCCTAGCCCCACCGCCGCTATAAAACACAACGCCCCCATTTCGCAATCGCATTCCATTCCCCTCACCACGACGAACACGCGCGTGCCCTCTCCCGTTCTCCAGGATTAGCCCGATCCGTTCGCGTTTTGCCCCGAGGTAATGCCGCATTTGAATCCATCCGTTCCCTGAATTCCCTAGGATTCGCGAATATATTCGCTGGATTTCGCCGGTTTTTTGCGGTTCGGTTCGTTCGTTTTGGGGGATTTGTTGATGTTGATGGGGGCTCGTTCGTGGCCGCACCGAAATTGCTCGGTTTAACCTGGAAATTTATCTCGTGCGTGTGCAGGAGACGAAGATGAGGGAGATCCTGCACATCCAGGGCGGGCAGTGCGGGAACCAGATCGGTTCCAAGTTCTGGGAGGTTGTCTGCGACGAGCACGGCATCGACCCGACGGGGCGGTATGTAGGCACGTCGGACCTGCAGCTGGAGCGCGTGAACGTCTACTACAACGAGGCGTCGTGCGGCCGCTTCGTGCCGCGCTCCGTGCTCATGGACCTGGAGCCCGGCACCATGGACGCCGTCCGCTCCGGGCCCTACGGCCAGATCTTCCGGCCCGACAACTTCGTGTTCGGTCAGTCTGGCGCCGGCAACAACTGGGCCAAGGGACACTACACCGAGGGCGCCGAGCTCATCGACTCCGTGCTCGACGTCGTCCGCAAGGAGGCCGAGAACTGCGACTGCCTCCAAGGTATCTCTTTCGTCCTGTTCTACCGAATTCCCATGGATTCCAGCTGCGTTGTCCGTGTGTCTCACCTCAGGCGCGCGCTGTGACAGGTTTCCAGGTGTGCCACTCGCTGGGCGGCGGAACGGGTTCCGGGATGGGCACGCTGCTCATCTCCAAGATCAGGGAGGAGTTCCCAGACCGGATGATGCTGACCTTCTCCGTCTTCCCCTCGCCCAAGGTGTCGGACACGGTGGTCGAACCCTACAACGCCACGCTCTCCGTCCACCAGCTCGTGGAGAACGCAGACGAGTGCATGGTGCTCGACAACGAGGCGCTTTATGACATCTGCTTCCGCACCCTCAAGCTCACCACCCCTAGCTGTAAGCTGATACGAGCCCCGCCATATGTTTGTTTCCCTTGTCTGCTTTTAGATTGCATATATGAACCGTACATATTTTTTGTTCTGTAATCCCTGGTGCTGCCCTGTGAACTCTATTCCTGCTTGTTAATCATATTAAATTTTCTTGTGGTTGTTCCGTGGGTGGTTTTCATGCCCTATATAATATACCGTGGATAATCTATATGTTCTTCAGTGGCGGCGTATATTCCTGTTTGTGGTTATCTCTAATCTTACAAGTGTTTGTTATTGTGTTAGATGACGGTTTTCATGATCTACTTTTTGGTTGCATTATGTCCATATATATAATACTGTGCATAAGATATGTTCTTCCATTGTGGCCTATATTGGAGAGTTATTAGTCCTGCTTCTTGTCATCTTACAAGTGTTTGTTGCTGTGTTAGAGGACGGTTTTCATGATACGGAACTTTCTGAAATGAAATATTCCCTGGTCATGGTATATCTCTATTCCATGCCAGGCGTTAGCTGCTTTAAGTGTTTAGTTTGTAACAAGTAAAAACGTTTTTTTGTAGCTTGTTTGATTGCCCACCAAATTTGCAATAATTTTATATTAATTACACATTCCTGAAATGTGATAAACATTTTAAGGTCATGTATCAGGGTGCATCATTATCTACGCTTCTACGTCATGTTTAATAGTTTGATTACCATGTGTCATCCATGTCTTTTTTTGGTAGTATATTGGGAATGGCCTATGTTTTGTGCTGAAATATTCTTGTCATATTTGTGCTTGTGATCATCTTAGATTAGAAGTGCTTGTTATACTGTGTTAAAGGATGGTTTTCATGTTGCCTTGCTGCCTGAAATATCTTCTGAAAGGAAATATTCCACGCCAGGTATTGTCATCTTTAAGCATTTAGTTCAGTCAGTCAACAGGAAAGGACTATTGAACTGAGTGCATAAGAAAATTAACATGTATTGGCTAGTTTGCTTGATTGGCCACCAAAATCTTAGTAATTTCATATCAAGTACACATTCCTGAATGCTGATAAACACTGGAAGAGACTCAGATATCTGATCTGATTTGTCTATGTGTTTACACCATTTTTATATGCTTCTGTGTCGTTTGTAACTTCGATAGTTTGATACCCTGTCTGATTTCAGTAGTAGATTGAGAATGGGCTATGTTCTGAGCTGTTAATTACAAGCTTGTTGCAACCTGATTACATTTTATCTTACAATGAAACATGAAAAAAGAAGTTTGTTCTTAGGTTACTTGGATTCATTTCATTGATAGAACTCACAAGTTTTTCACAACACTATTGTGTTAGTTGCAAGTGTTGTTCGATAGTCCTTACTTATTTTGTAGTACTGATTAAAACATATTCCTACTTTTGAGTAGATATTGTTATGGTTAAAACTGCTTACTTAGATAGTTTCATACTGTTGCTGCATGCATCATTCTCGGCTTTTCTCAACCATATATGATGATCTGCTCAATAAAATCCAAAGAACTCCAGAAATAATTTATTTGTAAAAAAGGACACCACTACAAGCAGTGGCTGGAAAATGAGCCTTTATGTAGAATTGGTTGCAAAATTGCGATGGTTTCGAAGCTGAATTTATTGTGACCACTAGCTTTGCTACTAGTAGATAACTCATTTCAATAGAATCTGATGTCATTGTTGAAGTTCAGTTAATATGTTTAATAAATCATGTTGTCTTCTTACTGGTCTTGGTTTCCTGACGTGAACCTTGCTCTGTTTTTTTTGGCAGTTGGTGATCTGAACCATCTGATCAGTGCCACCATGAGTGGTGTCACCTGCTGCCTTCGCTTCCCAGGGCAGCTGAACTCTGACCTCCGCAAGCTGGCCGTGAACCTGATCCCCTTCCCGCGCCTGCACTTCTTCATGGTTGGATTCGCGCCACTCACTTCTCGTGGGTCGCAGCAGTACCGCTCCCTCACCGTCCCCGAGCTGACACAGCAGATGTGGGACGCCAAGAACATGATGTGTGCTGCGGACCCTCGCCACGGCCGCTACCTGACAGCGTCGGCCATGTTCAGGGGTAAGATGAGCACCAAGGAGGTGGACGAGCAGATGATCAACGTGCAGAACAAGAGCTCGTCCTACTTCGTGGAGTGGATCCCCAACAACGTGAAGTCGAGCGTGTGCGACATCCCCCGCGCGGCCTCTCCATGTCCTCCACGTTCGTGGGCAACTCCACCTCAATCCAAGAAATGTTCCGTCGCGTGAGCGAGCAGTTCACGGCCATGTTCAGGCGGAAGGCTTTCCTGCACTGGTACACGGGGGAGGGCATGGACGAGATGGAGTTCACCGAGGCGGAGAGCAACATGAACGACCTCGTCTCCGAGTACCAGCAGTACCAGGACGCGACTGTCGAGGAGGAGGCCGACTACGAGGATGAAGAGGAGGCGAAGGAGTGAGGCCGGCTGTTCGTGTCGTTTTGGTTGAGCTGGAGCATGTTTATGCACCAAACCTTAATTTCGCCATGTTACTAGTATCAGTGCTGCCCTGGCATATGCAGTTCGTTAAGTAAGCTTCTTTGCTGCAAGTACTCTGTACGCAATCACTTGGATTCGTTAAGCTGCAGAATTAGTGCGTATGTGCTTCGATGGTTCAGTTCTCGTGCTAGTGCCTAGTGGTTCAGATGTGGATGTTTTTGGATCATTGGATGGGTATTTAGTTTTGGCAAATTTTATTGGGTTTGCGATTCACATGTTTGTCGTGCAGCCATCCATTTCACACGACTATACCACATGAAAAGTTTGCTGGCAAATGTTCATTCAACTCACGCCCTTGACTGGCTGTGTGGTAGGATGACAGCCGTCACATTCGACAACTCTTAGCAACCATAATGTTGCAGCCAAAAGTAGGCCATATAAGTTGGTTCTATAATTGCTAGTCTATAGTTACAGATTGATTCACAATATTTGAGATATAAGTTGTCCATAGGAGTAAGAGATGAATGAGAGTGATATTTTTTATTCATGTAGCTAGTCTAATCATATGGATAACTTTTACCATTGACTTCGTATAGGCTAGTAACACGATATTTCAGACAATCAATAGTGATTTTTTTATTCCCTATTACCACTTTACAACCACATTGTGGTTGCTCAAAACGAGTCTGTTCTTTGAAAAGTACTAATGGTTATTGAAAGGTTTCAATAAAGTAAGCGGGTATGACCTTTTGAGATCGGTTAGAGGTTAACTGGAATACCAGTAAAATTTGTGGCTAACCGCTCAAAATTCAATTTGGAGATGTGGCGACTGAAGAGCAGTTAATGGGCTGGTTTAATCGACAACCGATCGGTTTTACTTGTTTTAGTGAAAAAAATTGAATATATATTTTTTAAAAAATTCAAATGGTATCAATTTTAACCGTTAACCTCCGATTTTATCGACTTTATTCATATAAAATTTTGAAAATTCAAAAAAATTAAATCAAAACTGACGATTAGCCGCTCCGAACCGGTTTGCTAGTTAACCGAACAGTAAACAGCGGTTATTGAAGCCCACCTGAATCGGAGTACTACCACTGACGGATCTCCCGTCCCGTCTCGGATCCAGATCCTCTGAATTGAAGTTATCAATTCAGAGGTGCTACAGTACCTGGCATTAGGTGCCTTTTAGAACCATTAGATGGAGAATGGATGGCTAAAACTGGATGCTACAGTAACAATGAAAAATGCCAACCAGCAATTAAGCAAACTGGATTACTGTTTCAGCTATATTTAGCTACAGTATCAATGCACGGCACTGTAGCACTCCTCTTGTTTTACTGTGCCGATATGTGCGGCCCTCTGAATTGAAGAGGACCCTAACCCTCCCGTCTCACAAACCCGGGCCGCGCACAGTTGCGTACGCACAGAGCCCACTCGCAACGAACGCACCAGTCCAGCCGCGCGAGCATCTCGTCTCTACCCATGGCCGCGGCGGCGCGGCCCTCGCTCTCTTCGCGTCCGCCTCGAAGGCACTCGGCGCGTCGTCTCGGCTGGCCGTCCTTCCCTCCCGGATCACCAGGGCGTCGGCGCTCGCCATCCGCGGGCGCCGCTCGTTCGCTACCGCGGCCGGAGGCGTCGTGATGGGGAAGGCCAGCGCGGTCGATGCCGACGCCGGTATGGACGCGCACCAGCGACGGCTCCTGTTCGAGGACGAGTGAGTTGCTCTGCGCGCTGCCTTCTCGCCATTTTTTCCAACTGATTTGGCCTTTGGGGGTAGTTAAGGTGGCGGCATGGTCAATTCCAGCGACAATGTTTTGCTTCCTTGTTCATGTTGAGGATAAGGCAATTTGTTGTCATGCGATTGAGATCACTTTTCTGTCGCATGAGTCTCTCTAGCTCGGTGTTGTTACAATTGGTACTTAGTACTACTGGACTGGCGGATTCGATCTGCTCAATTGCCACAATGTGAACATTTTCTAGCTAATTGCTTCCATCTGATCCCTTGCCATAGCAGTTGTCTTATAGTTGAAGCACTCCTTGCAGGTGCATTTTAGTGGATGAACAGGATAACGTCATCGGCCATGAGTCAAAGTACAACTGTAAGTGTCAATCCTTCCATTCAATTGAGTGTGGTACTGTTCTGTAGTGCATGCTGCTGTTTTCTTTTCTTAATTGTTAGACAACTGCATAGGCGACCACATAAGCTGTTGAGATTTCTTTCTATTGCCCTCGTGCACGCGATATTGGCCATAAATTCAAGTTAAACTATATGATTTCTTTCCTAAATACTACAAGAGTATGTTGATCCATTGCCTTCTCCCAACCAATGATAATTTCTTCAAACTTCTTACCTAGAGTGAAGGGGACACCAGGATCTCACCTAACCCGTGTTGATTGCACTCGAGTCTACTGTTCATATCCATTTAGATTGCACTAAAGATTTCCTAATATCTAAGCATAATTATAAGCTATAGACAGTGGCTACAAGATACTGATTCCTTTCTCTATTAGAGCATACTATTTCCCAACATTTTTGCCTTTTGCGTTCTTAAAAGGAAAACTGTTGGTACTACCTTTTCCCCACCGGCCGAGTTTTCTTCTTTTCTTTTAGAGCATAGAGCATAGCACATGCAGCAGAGCTGGGTTGTAGTTCAGCAATTCAGGCAGACTACCACAACAACAACAACATAGCCTTTTATCCTAAGCAAATTGGGGTAGGCTCGATTCAGGCAGAGTAAATGTGAAAAATAGCTGTGAAAGGAGTGTTATACGTATTGTTTGCTTGTCACTTTCACCAGATTATTAATCATACTCTCTCAAATATTATAGGCCATCTCATGGAAAAGATTGAATCTGGGAATGCTTTGCACAGAGCGTTCAGTGTTTTCCTTTTCAACTCCAATTACGAATTGCTACTCCAGGTATATACACAACGCTAACCATGTCTGTTACATTTGCTACTTCCATGTTTACCATGTAGTATCATTCTAAGATCCTGTCTGTTATATAATCCACTGAAATAGACTATAGCCAGAAATTTAGAAACTGGGTTGTCCTCAAATGGGCTTGAAACCTGACTACCTGAGTGGTCAACTATATATTTTGGATTGACTGACTCATAAATCAATCGAACCAAGAGGTACAAGGAATGTTACGTAAATTGGCTTGTGATCAACTGGGCTTGGAGCCTAATAAGAATGCGATCATGTATTCAAGTCTGAGCATGTAGCTTGGTACAGCTTGAGTTTACTTTGAAATGAGACTCAAGCTTAGTTTGTTTTCTATGAGGAAAGCACAAATGGATCCAACATGATTACATGATTTACGAGGCTACAAGGTTTTCTTTTATGAACCTGCCTCTTGTGTGTTTATATAACTCTCCATTTCTGTCACTAAAAAAGTTTGGCATCCGCCCTAATTTTGGCTGGGCGAAATCCTTTGTTATGTTATTTATATTGAGACGTTTTAACCAGGAATACATTAGTAGTGCTACGTTGGGCTTGTTATTGGTAAATAGGGTTAGTTCATGAACGCATGGTAATTGGTAAATATGGTTCTACACATATATTTCGGTTTTATGCTAGTAATTGAGCACAGGGCTTTTAGTTATTGCTTCTAAGTGTATAGTTTACTCTGTTCCCTTATATGGCACTTTGACTACATGAATTTATAAAGTATACTGTTTCAAATTGCAAAAGTTAGATATACAAACTTTTGACGATGAATCTAGCAACATCACCCATGTTATGAACCTATGTAATTTTTAGCTATTGCTGGTCATGCTATAAAGTGTGTCTCAGGACAAAAGCTAAATGGTCTAATATTAGGATTGGAGCTAGCCATCAGTATAGTTCCACAGACTGGAAAGCAAGAATTCAGCTCTATAGAAACGAATCATTTGTCACCAGTTCTTTTGCTACCTTACTGTTTGCAATTTCATTTTTCCTTTAAATAGTAAGTATCCCTTATCTTTGTTCACTTTACGTGACATTGTAACACTATATCCTTTTCAGCAAAGGTCTGCCACAAAGGTGACATTTCCACTTGTCTGGACAAACACGTGTTGTAGCCATCCATTGTACCGTGACTCGGAGCTAATTGAGGAGAATTTTCAAGGTACATGCATACGCCCTTAAGAGTGAAAAGAACAAATCTCTACGACTGTATGCACCATTCTTACTCTTGCTGTACCTTACTGAATGCATGTAACAATCTTGTATTAAGGGGTCAGAAATGCGGCGCAGCGCAAATTGTTTGATGAACTAGGGATAACAGCTGAAGATTTACCCGTTGATGAGTTCATTCCACTCGGGAGGTTGCTCTACAAAGCTCCTTCGGATGGAAAATGGGGGAACATGAGCGTAAGCACTTGGCCTTCACTTTGTGCATTATCTGCTAGATTTCCAGCCTTCATGCTATTTGCGTTCCATCTCATTTTGCAAGTTTGCAAGGACTGTCTTTAAGGATCTTAGTTCCTGTCGATTTCTTGCCATTTCAGTGGATTACCT
The DNA here is from genome assembly GCA_031894775.1 of Chloris gayana. Taxonomy (NCBI): domain Eukaryota; kingdom Viridiplantae; phylum Streptophyta; class Magnoliopsida; order Poales; family Poaceae; genus Chloris; species Chloris gayana. The sequence goes on from JAUNZO010001603.1 coordinate 44,493, forward strand.
CCTTTTCATGGTCCGCGACGTGAAGATGAACCCGAATGCTGAAGAGGTAGCTGATGTTAAGTACATGAACCGTGATCAGATTAAAGAACTGGTCAGGAAAGCAGATGCTGGGGAGGACGGTGTCAAGCTATCCCCTTGGTTCAGGCTGGTGGTTGACAACTTCCTCATGAGCTGGTGGGATCATGTCGAGCAAGGGACACTGCAGGAGGCTGCTGACATGAAAACCATCCATAAATTGTAGTTCTGTAACCACTGCTATGTTCTGCCGGTGCCATCAGCAGAATTTTATGCCGACAGTACACTTATAGAGATACAAGAACGTTCATATGCTCGGGATGATAACAATAATTACAAAGTTCTATTTGGATGTAAATTTCTCCTCGTTGTTACTAGGGTAATATTGGCACATCGTTGCATTTCAGAAAGTGGCATTATACTATTGAAAGTAAATTTGAAAGCATCTCCAAACTCTAGTGGCGACGACAATGAGCCGTTAGACGCGCGTGAAAACTTTGAGCTTGGAGTAGCTACTGCACCTAAGGTTACATTGTCGTTTGATTGTTTTATTTAAAAAATTGTGAAAATAATATTGATTTTTAACTTAATTTATTATTAATGATATTTTAATAATAATATCTTTGTTTTAATGTTTTTATAAAACTTTTGAATGAAACAAACAGTCAGACGTAAAATCTAAAAAGTAAACGGGAGTACTCACTTGCACTTTCAGATTCCAATGATCAGACCTGTGTACAGCAGGTTGGTAATAATAATGCCATGATAATAGAACGGAAAGCAATAGTCACCCGAGGTAGTGTATCTGGTGAGCATCACCATCGTACCCATCACGCCTTCGCGCAGAAATGACATGGCGAGAGCGAGACACATTCAACTCACACCAGCCCAATAACCTAATCGACACCCTCGTGATTAACGACGGCCACAATGGAAAATCAGGATTTTCGTATATAAAAACCATCCCTATTCTATCCTGCCTGCCACGCGAAATTGCCCGGATCGCGACGGGCTCGGGGCGCAAACCGGCGACACCTGTCGTCGTTGTCATCCGTCAGAATCCAGGCTCAGAACAGTCCCAGCACCCAGCACTATCTCACGGTAGTGGCGTGGTAGTGGCTAGTGCAGGGCGAAACACGAAAGCAGGAAAGTAAGGATGTGTTTGTCTCGAAGGCAAGGTTGATAGGATATGGTCATCTATATTTTTTAGGTTAGGAGATCTAAGTCACTGTTTGATTGGTTGGATAGGACGATCCAGTTTTACGTTTGCGAGATGGATGGAGATGTACAAAGAAGAGTGATTAACAAAATTATAAATCTTGTTTTAAAATAATTATAATTAACCATATATTAATTAACGTATTTTTATATTTGTTAGTCCTAGTTTTGCTATAATATTTCTTTATAAACAATAAAAACTAATAATACTTTTTATCCTACTATATTTAAGCTATCTTTAGACCATAAACAACTTCTTAAAGCTCATCAATCATAGTTATATAGTAATAATTATAATAAGATGTTAAAAAATACTAATAATGTTTAATATTTTCACTGACTACTTTATCAAACCATTTTGTCGAATTGCTTCATGGACACCTTCATAAAACCATTTTTGTCGAATTACCTGATCCAAGCATCTATAAGAAATATTCTCTAGATTGGATATCCTTGTCCACCTGACGGTGAATCAAACACTAAATATTGAATTGGATGGTATTGTCCAAGCCTATCCAATCCAATCCAATGAAAATAATACCCCTAAGGCCTTGTTCGTTTCTGTGGGAATGAATTTTGAATGGGTGATTGAGTGGTTTCAGCTTCTTTCACTTCACTCGGACTCGATACGTTCCATGAGTAGGGGTGATGGATTGGTGCCAGACCTCCAGAGTATGAAATAGCCATTGAATGGTCTGTAATAGGTGGGTTCCTTACCAATTCATACGCAAACGAATAATCATTTCGAGCTAAGCTAAATCAGTTCTACATTCTACTGTTTCATATGGTTTGAACTGCGATGCGTGTTGCTAAAAAACAAAACTGGTCACGCCCACACCAAGCCATGAGCGAGCGGTAAACAATCTCTAGTCGGCTAAAGCAGTGAGGCCTCCCTGTCAGATATCGTGAATACTACAGTTGCTTAACCGGGTTATAAATCGCAGTACATCTGCTTCTGCAAAGAGCGACCGCCGTTACCACAGGACAGAAAGAGGTCCTGCGTGCGTGGATACTCCTAACTTGGAACAGAAACAGTATTGGTTAAAAGAGAGCCAGAGAGATGCGATTCATGGTGTCACCGTCCGACACCGAACACCTGCCACCAAACGGCGACTGCTACGTGAGCAGCAGCGGTAGCAGAAGGAAAGAAAAGAAAACGAGGTGATAAAGGCCAAGGCCACCAACCCCAACCCCAACCCTGCTCCTCCGTCCGAACCATCCTCGCCACGAGTTGGAGCCGGGGCTCTGGATTATTTAGATGCCGTCTTTCCGCTCGCCGCCCTTAAATATCTTCAAATTGTCGTTGCAGAGTGAGGGACAGGAGAGCGCCACATCGGCAGGTTCTTGGATGCATTTCTACTAGTATTATCCGATAGGCGTAGCCGAACCTATGACTCCGTTATCCTGGTTCTTCTTTAGGGTACCTTTCACAGTTTATTCTTTGTTTCTCGCTGTTTAGACCGCAAGCAAGCAAGCCAAAGTGTGTAGCACTACGACGTTGTCAGTGACAAAGGGAGCTAGTAGTATATGGTTTCTCCATACCAGGCAAACAAGTCGCATTCCGCGACATGTGGGCTTGACAGTGAGGCCGATCTAGCATTTGGTAGAAAAACTTTGCTGTCATTGGCGCATTGTCAACGTCGTTGTCGGTAAATTGGGTGATCGCCAGGTTCGTCTCACCAAGCAATATACTCAACGAAGACTTACGGGATTTGCTAGTTCTCCGCAATTGAGAAGTTTCAATCAACGTCCACCACCATCAGATCACAATTGTATAGGCTATAAAAAGTATTTTTCTATAATTTATTTATTAACAATTCCGGTATATACATGCTAAATCGCCTTACAAAATAAATAGCAATACAAATTTCAGTACAAATCATGTGATTGGAAGTTCAGCCGATTGAAAAGGAGGAAAATTGAAGAACTCTTCTGTAGTCTAGTTTCATGAGTGGCATAGATCCCGTCCCTTTTTCAGTTACAACAAAGATTTATAGACCCTTTCAGATCCAAAAAACTTTAGAGATGTATGTTTCCCACCAATATATAAAATGATTTTTTTTTTAGGAACAGGGCGTGCCACATCAGTGGATTCTCTCTGTCTACCATTTTCTTTTCTGATCTAAGGCCCCGTTCGTTTCCACCTCTAAAATTTAGATACTTGTCACATCAAAAAGAATCTTACTATTTAGTAATAATTTTATTAATTTAATAACAAAACCTATGTCGCGACCCCCGCTCTAATTTGCGAGACGAATCTAATGATCCTAATTAATCTATGTTTTGCTACAGTGATGCTACAGTAAACATCTTCTAATAACACTATAATTATCCTCGTTGGATTCGTCTCGTGAATTAGATAGGGGGATCTGCAATTAGTTTCGAGATTAGACTTTATTTAGTACTCTAAAATGATAAAATTCTCTTTGATTTGACCCTCTAAAAATTAGATAGGGGAAACGAACAGGCCCTAAGAAATGAAAGCCTTGCCGGTAATTTGGAATTTGGACGCAGCAACAAAAGCCTTGCCAGTACAAATCTATGGCCGTTCCGTCCCAAGCATTTCCAAAGGGTCGCTTTCCAGGCCAAAACTGAAATTACGGCATTGTAGGGTGCACAATGACTTCATTGTTCGGAACGGTAGAAAAGCTTTGCCGTCAGTGCTCCGGTCACCGGTGCACTGGCAGCGTCGCTGTCGCTAAACAGAGCTCTCGGCAGTCGGCCAGTGTCGTCTCGACAAGCAGAGAAACGAATCCTTTTTCCGAGATCAGATGACGCGGCTTCGCAGTTGGTTTGTCGGGAAGTTATCGCAACCGCTGGAAATGGTGAAAACAATACTTCATTTTTTACAGGTCCTGACGCTCTCAGTGGCAATCATGAATTCATCATTCATCAGAGGTTGGTTGTTGTTGGTAGGAACAGCAACGCCTGCTCATCGTCGGCGAGGAGGAGAGGAGGTGCCCCCGTCATGTGCAGTGCAGGGACAGACAGGGACGTGTGCCCGGAGACGAAGCTGGAAGAGGGAGAGGCCGTGGCGTTGCTTTTGGCTTGACCACCACCGGCCGCGCACTGACGGCGAGGCGAGGCCGCCGCTTTCCCCAGCCGCGTTCCCATCTCATCTTTCGCCGTACGACCTGAGGACCGCGGACCGGACCAGCAGCAGCGACGGCACCGGCCGCCGAGGGCATTTTCGTCAGCGCTGAAGTACGCGGCCTGCGCCGTCCATCCATGTCAGGCAGGCCCGTCCGATTCGGCCGAGATGCCAGTCACCCACCAGTGTTTATACTGTCTACCCGAGAATGATGCTGGAATTCCACTGTTGTTTCACGTGAGATACACAAACGAAATCGATCGAACTTTTACTGTTTCATGCACAGTTGACCTTTTGTTTTCCCATTCCTGATACTATCATGAGCGGTTCATCAATGCCGTCGTTCTGGAAGCCGCTCGATTCAAGGCGGTGGTGGCTCCCCCGAGTGGCCTCGAAGCCGACTGAATTAAACGCACTCCAATCACCGGTCAGGCCCTACCGGGCAACTGACTGATGCGGCGACCTTAACAAAGCTCCGATCGCCGGCCCGCCACCATAACTAGCCGGGTTTCAACGCGAGTCCGGACGTACCATTCCCCTTTTCTGCCGGTACATGCGTGTGTCTCCGCCACCAACCAGACCCAGCACAACCGCGCCGGGATTGGGTTGCCCCGATCCGGCACAGTTACTGGTTAGCCTCTCAGATCACGCAATTAGGGGATTAGGCGCCGCTCGCGATCTCGCACGCGCGTGCGGTCACGTACGTGTCCACGCTCGCGTTAGGGACCGTCTTCTTACTCGTGCCTTCTTCGCCGCAGCGGCAGCTGCTTCAAAGATGCAGCTGCTTTCGTAAACTAAGTTTTTTTTCGCGATAAATTTCGTAAAATAAGTTGTACAAAGTACTCCTCGGTGTCCTCTGGTTCCTGGGTGACGATGCGTTTGATGGCACGCGTGGCTAGCCTGTGTTGCCTTTGAAGTGTTTAACAATTACTCCTCCGTTTCAAATTATAAGACGTTTTGACTTTCTGAGATTGTGTTTGACCGTTCGTCTTATTCAAAAATTTTGTACAAATATTCAAATAAATAAGTCATTTATAAAATATCTTTAACGATAAAACAAATTATAATCAAATTAGTAACATTTGCATAAATTTTTTGAATAAGACGAACGATCAAACGTGAAGTATGAAAGTCAAAAACGTCTTATAATATGAAACAGAGGGAGTAACACTTAGGGTGCTTTGGTATAGATTATCAACTTCAGACTTATTACAGTAACTTCATCTGTAGCACGAAGTCGTTTTCTCCCAATCTGGTCAAGTTGGTTTTTCTGCTTATTCCCGCTCGTATTCTAGTAGCTACAGACTTGGCCCCATGCTACAGTGCCATAAGCACCGTGAGCAGAAGCGGTACCAAAGGCACCCTTAGTAATGAACAACTACCAGCAACAATCAGGGCGCTGAAGCAAATCCCGGGGCAAATCCGGGGAGGTGGAAGGTGGGTAGGAAAGGGCCGTGTCGTGTTTCTTGGAGGACCGAACCGGAGCGGACCGACGGAACCGGTCAAAGAAAGGGGCTGCCTCCCAACCGAAGCAGGCGAAGAACGGAGCACATGCCAGTGGGGAATCCAAAGGCAAAGATAGAGATGTTGCCTCGTCAGAGATCGATGTCCAAGACAGGCAGATAATCCCTCCCGTGGTGCCGTTACACGTGGTACGCAACGACAGGATCTACGCCACGTGGGCGGCATCCATTACGCGCGGTCCCTTTTTCTTTATTTTTTCTCCGATGGATTTTCCCTCTTCTTTTTTTTTTTTTTTGTGGTCTGGAGCCACAATCCCAGCTGAAGTCAGTATTCTGCCACTTCTCCGAATTGTATAGTCCGGAGGACAGAGCACACTGGCTCATCATCATGATTCATGGCCTCCTTGGAGGAACTGATACGGATAAGGAGGGCGGGGGCGATGAATAATTCGGGTGGGAGTGGGGCCCGGCCTTGTGCCGATGCATTCAGTTACGCTAATGGCCTCGCAACTACTCCGCTGGTGGAATCCACGCTGCTGCCCAGTCCACCAGATGCTACTACCTACAGCACACGTATCTTTCGTCACTTTGCTTTCGCTCCCCGCGCTCCCCCTTTTTCCAGGGCCATTTGATCGGACAAAAATCTAATCGGAGAGTTACACACGTAGTGACGGTCAGAGTTTACAGCTGATCACAGGTAAGGCTGCCTGATAACGACATGTCTTTGCAGCGTTGCTCAAAGTTCAACAGCAGCACCAGCTTGAATGCCTGCTCAAATCCGGGTGCCTGACCAGGACCGTTTTGCGTCAATGAATTTGGCAGTTGCGACGACGCCAGAGCGGGTCAAACGTAAAGAACATGGCATGGCCGCAAAGTTGCAAAAAGAACCAGAGATGTTTACCAAGAATGTCCGTTCCACTAAATAAAATTTCCTGTCAAAGTTGAGGAGAGAGGGAATGTACCAAATACTGACGATTATTCTATCTGGTATCTACAGCTTCCTTTGAAGAAGAAAGAAGAAAATAATCAGCCGGTACAGATCGAGCTAAAATGTCCACTCTACAATTGTCCAGAAAAAAAGAAAAATGGCTAAACTCTCTCCGAGCGCAAGAGCTTCACTCATCAGTGCGGCTCTTGCTACTTTGGGGAAAACCCTCCATCGGAGGTGTTCTGTTCAAAAATATCGTTTCAGCCAAGCAACTGATTTCAGCTACCCTTCGAATAGGCAGGCATGGCAACAACTCATCACGTGAGATAAAATTCACAGAAAGAGTCATCGCCGTCCGTTTGCCCAGTTCCTAAGGTTATTCCTTGACTTCACCACAGGTTGTCGATTTTGATGCTTAGGCTTTGGAATGTCGCCCAGCTCCATTACTTGTATCGTGCGCTGCCTCTTGGCTGCACAGATAAGCACGGAACAGTAAGGCAACGGAGTAAAACCTCAACAGTAGACATAATTAGGTGGAAAATCAGAGTCATACTAGTAAGTGTTAAGATCAAGACACTAACCATTCTCAGCTTCCTGGTAACGCTCTTGGAGCCTTCTCTTTGCTGCTTCCAGCTTTCTATTATTATCCAAACCATCATCATTGGTTCTTGGTTTTGCCAATTCTAGCCTGGCTCCCGTAGAAGGTTGTGCAGCGAGCCTTGATTTCTAGAGACAGAGAGAGGTCAGTCATGAGGTCCTAATCATCATCTAAGCTTAGGCCTGCATAACATGTACTAATACTTACTTCCATCTGGTTCCCCATAGGCCTTCTTTCAACAGCAATGTGCTCTCGAGTCTGTTTAAGTTTCATATCACCAAATGGTTTCTGCTGAGGAGCTGCTTTGATTGGTCTACCAGGCCCCGATTCAAGACTTGCAGGCCTAGATTGCCTGTTGAGTATAACCTGTGGTTTCATTTGTGAATTTGAACTTTGAGGTCTTTGCGGATTTGCTTGCCTCATTGGTGGCTCTTGCCTTGCCGTTTCCGGCCTCCTGAATTGAGCTTTTTCAACAGCTCCGGAAGGACGAGGTGGCTCTTGCCTTGCAATTGCTGAATGGTTTGCAGGCCGCCCACCAGTATTTCCCCTCTTGTTTCCAAGGTTGGTATCGTTATTGTGTCTCAAATCTGTTGTAGCAAGCATAATGTTAGTAAAACTATAGTGCTGCATAAGGATAGAGAACTATAAAGACAATGTGTCGTTGTACTCACTTCCATCTTCATCCATCTCATCGAAGAACTTCAGGTTGGGAGCGCAATGGCAGAAACATAATAGCGCAAAGTTAGATTGTTGTTCCAACACCAAACCCAATCAGATATAGAAACTAACTAAATCAGTACCTCAGAGAGTTGAATAGAAGTGGTCTGGGTTGCAAAAAAGGCCCCTTCATCTAAAGGTGGAGACGGAAGCCCTTCCTCTTCGTCTTCATCAACAACAGAAGGATTTGAAGAGTCTGGGGAGTTATCTACAGTTCAAGAATAACTATCTATATTAAGCCAAGATTAAGAGACTATTACATCACGTAAGACATCATCAACATATTCAGTTCAGTCACCTGCTAGGGCAGCATTTGTCGTATTTACCCACTCATCAACCAAAATTTTCCAACCTCTGAAACACAAAAAGGAATCACAGATGTCAATAAGTTTCCAAGCAAATACTCACAATGAGCTGATGCATTTTATAATCATATAGCTGGAGTAGTCACTGATCTATTTGGTCACTAATTTGCATCGCTAAGCTCTTCCAAAGCTAACTTCAGTATAAGAACATGGAACTTACTCAATCAGAGTGCGCACAAGATGGCGAATCTGCTGTGAGTTGTGCTTCCGCAGCCGATTAACAGCCCTCCCAATCTCAGTAGCCTGAAATGAACAAATCATAAGATTTAGCAAACTAACCAAAGAGAAGAAGAAACCACCCTCAGAAACATCAAATAGTTCATATACACTGTCCAACATATGTACCTTCAGAGTGGAGACAGATAATTGCATCAATTGCAGCCTCCTCAGCGATTCGAACAACGTCGCATCAGACTGCAGTAGCATCATTTCTCAGTTCAGAACACTTGAAGTGAGAAACTCTTTTCAGTTGAAAAAGAATAGAAATGAGGACATACATGATCTTCCTTGTGCAAGAGGAGGTCCTTGATGCGCAGGACCTCTCCTACAATCTGTGACTCCTCGTCGATCTCATTTGTGAGCGCCTCAAGCTCCTCAACCTCGTGGTCCTCTTCCTCTTCTTGCTCCTCATGGGCCACCTGCTCATCCTCCTCATCCTCGTCCTCGTCCTCATCCTCGTCGTAATTGTGGCCGTAGTTGCTCGCCGCGGCGCGGCGGAGGCGCTCGTCGTCAGAGTCGGAGTCGTCATCCTCGTCGTGGCTGTGGCCCCCGCCGTGGCCGCCGTTGCTGCTGCTGTCGACCTTGTACTCCTTCTCGGCGACGCGGCGCACGCTGCCCTTGTCCTCCTCGACGGGAGTGGCCGGGGTGGCGGAGGCCGCGACGCTGCCGAGGGACGGCGGCGGGGCCGCCGCGGCGTCGCGGCGGTGCGCGGTGAAGAGCCTCTCGGCGATACGGTCGCGGCGGTGCAGCAGCTCCCGCGGCGCGTCGGCCGCCGCCACGAGGATGGCGCTCTCGATCACGTCGCAGATGCCGGCGCCGGCGCCCCGGAAGAAGTCGCGCCACCGATCCAGCCCGTCGGCCATCGCCGCCGCCGCCGGTGCCCGCCGGGCCACCGTGTCAGGACCTCCCTTCCCTTCCCCGAGATCGGCTTCCACCGATTCCCAAGCACCAAGGGCCGATGCTTCCTAGACAATTCCTCCTATTTCCGTTGTTATCAAATCACGCCGCGCCGCGCACCGAGACCAGGAACCCAATCCCGGTCCGATCGCGAATCAGATGCCCCCGAATCAGCGGCCGGGAAAGCGATGCCCCGCCGGGGGAGAATCGATCAAGAAAACAGGTGGAGGAACAAGAACAGAATGAATCGGGAAGGAACGATTCGATCGATCAAGAAACCAGCGTCACCTTCCTTTACCCCCACCCCACGTCCCCGTTCCTTGACGGTTTCAACAACCCCCGCCCCGCGCTCGCCTCAGCAAATCTTATCTGGCCCTTGCGGGAAGAAACGGGGAGGAAGGTGAATGCGAGCCAAGCCAAAGGCGGGGGAGAAGAGGGGAGAGAGGTGGTGAGACAGGGGCTCGGATAGGGACGCGGATAGCAGGGTACGCAAACCCACGCGAGCTACGCGCGGCTACCAAACCGCAGCAACTACTCCCATGCCCCTCGCCTCTAGCAGCAGTAACAACAACAGATTGCCCGCGTCACCCGCTCGTCCCACGGCTGGAGGCTCGCCGCCGTCCGCCCTCGTTTCGTGCAGCTTCTAGTGGAGTGGTTTTTTTACCGGGTAGGGCGGCGAAGGGGGGGGGGGCACACGGCTGCGCTCTGCGCGGGGCAGACCTGTGGATGGAATTGTATTGGGGGGTGGGGGAGAGAGACGAGGGAGAGAGAACAAAGGGAGGTGGAAGATGGATGGGACGCGGCGGCCTCGTGGCTGCTTCTTGCTTTGACCCTGTCGACTCTGGTGGGGTCACCCTTTTTTAATTTTTATCTTTAACATTGTTTATTTAAATTTATTTTTCTGCTTAAAGTGCAGTGTTAGTATTCTGTTGTAGCTGTTCATGATTCCTGTTTGGGTTGGTTGATGCATTATTATTTGGTTGCTATGAGTTACTGAGAGCGCAGAGTCTGGTTTATGGTGGAATACCAGTTCAAGATTATTATTTTCACGATAAATTCTGAACATTTCGGCTACTTAAACCACATTGTTAACCATATGACAACATCAAATTTTTTTGGAAAATGATTACGGACCAACATGTCGTTTTAGGGAAATGGTTAGTGAGCAACATGTATTTCTGGTAAATGATTAGCGCACAACACTATTACAAGAAAGTGACAGTTTTCATATCGTCTAGAGGAAATGAATTATTTTGAACCATAATGAGCCAAGATAATTTCTACTACTCCTCTGTTTCAAATTATAAGACGTTTTTGACTTTCGGACTTCACGTTTGACCGTTCGTCTTATTCAAAAAATTTATGTAAATGTTATTAATTTGATTATGATTTGTTTTATCATTAAAGATATTTTGTAAATGACTTATTTATTTGTATATTTGCACAAAATTTTTGAATAAGACGAGCGGTCAAACATAATCCCGGAAAGTCAAAAACGTCTTATAATTTGAAACGGATGGAGTACTTGACATGCAGAGGACAATTATTTGCGTACTATTTTGAATTCAAAATAGCCCTAGAATTGTTCAAATACTCCCTCCGTATAGAAATATAAGGATTCGTGGACTTTTAGAGCTCCTATTTGACCACTCGTCTTATTCAAAATATTTATAAAATATTTATTTATTTTGTGATAATTTAATTTATTATTAGATATATTTTAAGTATGAATTCTTTATTTTTGTATTTATATAAATTTTTTGAATAAAACGAGTAATCAAATGTGATCTCCGAAAGTCAACGAATGCTTATATTTTTGGATCGGAGGTAGTACGTTTTTAAGCACATTTCAAAACTTACATCAATAGAATCGAACTGAAATCCTCCATTATCAAAAAGATCTGCAACGATCCGGTAGTTGTCGATTTTGCATCTACCAACTTTTATTGTTGGGGTTATATGGCCATCTTGACTATTCATCGAATCGGTACCTGATTTTATTAGATGGCATGTGTTTCTTACTTTCGTTGCGAGGGAATATGCCTTTGTTTTCTCCCCTGTTGAGTGCGCCAAGATCTTCCACCAATAGTGGCTAGCGTTGGATTGAGGCTTCGATTTCTAGTGGCTGCCCGCACAGCTCAAGGGTCAACACAAGAGCTAGAGGACATTTGCAGGACTAGCAAACTGATCATGGTAAAGAACTATTTTCTTTTTTTTTAAAAAAAAATCTCCACCTTGTGGAAGAATTTAAAATGTTCCCTTTTGGTTCTAGGATTTCATGCCTTCCAACAGAACATATTTATGAAAAAGAAAATATAATATTTAGATTTTATCAACAAGTATTGTGACACTGAAAGTAGTTTCAGCGCACACATACAACAAAAAGAATGCGACTCATATACTATTGCACCAATTGGGTTGGCACAATGAATCATCGAGGTATAAGATTTCCTGCCTTCTCATCTTATTTGATTCGAACTACACTAGAATTTCTACTAAATTACAAATTTATATACCCTTTTACATTCACAAGTTATGTATTACTATGGTTGAAAATTTGATCTCTCCCTACAAATGTATCAATGGATCTCTTTCCTCAAAGAAAAAGGAAAACTATATTGAGCATGACGCCGCAAAGCGACCGTCCGTTCCGGACCACTCACAAAAGCCCGAATACGGAGGGAGCGTCACAAGCCCGAAGCTGCAGCAGATCTGCACGACTGAAAAGGGACACGTACATGTCCCCAGGTGAGAGATCTGTGCAGGGAGGAAGCATGTGTTTCCCATGCCAGAATGGCGCAGCAGGATTACCCCAAAACAAGCCGCGGAGGAACCAACCGCACGCCCGCGGCGGCCACGTGATGAGCGCGACCAGGACCGGCCACTCCACCCTCGCAAAGCCGGGACGAGGCGGAAAGCACGCGGAATTCGGCGGTCACCGCGGCGCGTGCGTGGGCCGCAGCGGGTTTTCTGACCTTGAGCTGATGAGCAAAGTCGAGCTTAGCTGAGCAGTGACCTCAACTCAACGGCAGGAGTAGGGAGCAAGCAAGCAGCCGAGAATGCGTTCCACGGATGGGGCTCGCGACCTGGCAGTTTTGGCATGTGCAGCTGAGCGTGTAAAGTCTTTTCGACCGGGAAAGTCCTGGTCCTAGCTAAACGGCGGACTGGATTGAGGGTGTGTTCGTTTACTGCGTCTAAACTTTATAAGCTGTCACATTAAAAGTAATCTTAATATTTATGAAGATCTTAAATAAAATTAAATTATAAAATAAATTACAGATCTCTAGACTAATTCACGAGACGAATCTAATGAGGTTAATTAAGTCGTGATTAGAAGACGGTTATCTGTAGCAACGCTTTAGCAAAACATAGATTAATTAAGCTCATTAGATTCATCTCGAAAATTAGCATCAATCTCTAAAAGGGTTTTGACATTAAATTGATCGAAATATTCATAAATAATAAGATTCTCTTTGATGTGACAGATCTTAAATTTTAGAGGAGGAAACGAACAGGACCCGAGTCCAATTATCTTTTATTCAATTTGCAGGTGACGAGGCTTTCTGTTCAGCAGTCTCATGTGCTATTCGACCGCAATTCAAACAGCTGAAATATTAAATTAACCTCTAAACTGAGTAGCAGTACATTTGATTTGGAATCCGACGTGTGTGTGTGTGTGTGATGTTCCTTGTTGATGCAGAGTCAGTTACTCGTTGTCACCTTGCGAGCATACTCTAGTGCCTTTGAGAGTTTCCCCACGCGGAACGGCACTGTAAATACGGGACGGGACCAAGCAGAACAAGCAGTTAAACAGCAACGACACTGCTTTAACATCGGGTTTTCTGTACCACCGCTTGCACTCCACGGACAAGGACCGGTCGATCGCGCCGGCGCGTGGAATGCGTGGACGACTCGCTCGGCAAGCCGGCCGTGTCCACACCACATGGCGACTGTCGCAAACGTTCATGCACCTGTGACTGGATTTCTGTCATTTGGGTGACATCACCACGGCTTTTCTAATGGTTCGACACGGAGGCTTGCGGCGCCATCCAGCTAATCGCAACTAACCTCGCTTGCCTTACCGCCTAAACTATAATCTCAAGAGGCGTGATCGTCTTGCAATCATTAATTGGTTTGGTCAACTTAAAGATACATGTTGCCAAACTGTATGAAATTTTCTAGTATAAGTACAAAGAAGCAAAGCAGTCGATCAAGAAGAAGGAGAAGGAAAAGGAGAGAAAATTCAAAACGAGTACGGATTATTTCTGCGCACGTACATAAAAAAAATTACTAGACGCAATTACAGCTAATGCTTCGAGAGGTCATACGAGATGAGAGAAGCAGAGTTGTTCCAACCTCCAATTGCTCTTTCGACCACGAGCTGGTTGAGTGCTCTCAAGTCTCGTCTTGCTCCGTCCGTCCGTCCGTCGGGAGAATGGACTTGATCTTATCCTTCAAAAACAGTTGGATGGCGAGTTTTTATGACAGCTAAGTTGACACGACCCAAGCGACAAGCTGACTCGACACAGTTTACAAACAATTCGTATACACTATTGTGCACTAAAGTACGGTACCGTAAACAATTGAAGTCAACGCATTCATCTTGTCTTGTGGAATCGACACGCTGAAATGCTGGGTCAAGCGAAGCACGCGTGGCACACATATTCTACATCGAACCTTTTCTACCGATGCGCGCAGAAATATACAGGGACCGTGATTTTCATCATGTTAGGTAAAAAATATTGTCCTCAAAGAATGTAAAAATGACTCTGAAGCAAGAAATGGTGGTCACCGCGAAGCCACATTTTTGCCCGTTATTTAAAGTCAAGCAACCTTATGTTGACCGACGCGGTGAAACTGAAAGTACGCCTATGAGGTATGACCCAGACTGGGTACAACGTCTAGCTTCGGTAGCTGCAAAAGGTAACACTAAAAACAGAACACAGTTCTTTTTGTATTTTTTTTGAAACTAGTTCTTTTTGTATTTAACAGAATGAACCAACAAAATGTACATGTTACTCATACACTAAGACTAAGAACAAGCACATGTCTCCGAGGGGGTGGGGGCAAAGGATAGTCTCAGATAATCACAATTTCTGCATCCTTCAACATTCTTCTCATCTTCAGTAGCTGCTTGAGGGCTTCAGTACTCCTAACTACACGTGGCGTGATCGTCTTGCAATCATTAATTCGTTTGGTCAACTTAAAGATACGAGTTGCCAAACTGTATGAAATTTTCTACTAGTACAAAGAAGCAAACAGTCGGTCAAGAAGTAGAGGAAATTGAAAACGAGCACGGATTATTTCTGCACGCACACACATAAAACAGTTAGACGTCATTACAGCTAACAATGCTTCGAGAGGTCATACAAAACGAGAGAAGCAGAGTTGTTCCAACCTCCAATTGCTCTTTCGACCGCGAGCTGGTTGGGTGCTCTCAAGTCTCGTCTTGCTCCGTCTGTCAGGAGATTGGACTTGATCTTTATCCTTGAGAGAACAGTTGTAGAGGGCGAGATTTTATGACAGCTAAGTTGACCGGACCCAAGCGACAAGCTAACTCGACGTGAAGCGACAATTGTTTACAGTACCATATTATTTGTCCACTAAAGTATGGTACTGTAACCAATTTAAGTCAATGCATTCATCTTTCTTGTGGAACCAACAAGCTGAAATACTGGGTCAAGCGAAAGAAGGTGCGACATGAGCTGCATCGAACCTTTTCTACTGAAGTGTGCAGAAATATACAGGGGACTAGATTTTCTTAACGTTAGGTAAAAAAAGAATTTCCTCAAAAGGTATAAATGACTATGAAGTAAGAAATGGTGGTCCCCGAAGCCAAATTTTGGCCATTATTCAAAGTCAAGACCGATGCGGTGAAACAAAAAGTAAGTCTTAGCTTCGGGAGGTGCAAAAAGGTAACAATAAAAGCAGAACACAGTTCTTTTTGTATTTAACAGAAACAAAATGTACAGATTACTCATACACTAGCCTCAGATAACCACAATTTCTGCATCCTTCGATGCCCTTCGCATTTTCAGGATATGCTTTAGGGCTTCTCTATCCAGTTTTCCCTTGTCATTTATCTGCGCTTTACGAAGTACGGGTGCCTCTTCTAGTAATAGTCTCAAGAAACCTAGCTCCGCAGAGGATCCAGCGAAGTTAGTCAGACAAACCACATTCAGGTTGCCAAAGAGACCAACTTTGCGATCAATCGAGTCCCAGAAATGTGACGTGGGTGCGACATGACCCCTGTAGATAAGCTGCAAAGTACAAAGCATTAACAAAGTGAAATGGACATCAACGACATATGAGATTCAGCATGGCTAGGATTTCCAACAGCCTTACCTGTAGCTCAATACGTTGCAAGTTGGGAGCATTTTGAAATAAACAGTGAGCAGCTTGTGCTTCCTTGAGATTACCAAGGTCGATATCAAGGTTTATCTCTGTCAGCCGATTGAACAATTTTGACGATTTGCTTGGAACAATTTGATGCCCTGCATGCTGGAATAACAAGAGGTTACTCGACACATGACCAAATGGCAAAATAGTAACATCAACAAAAGATTTGTGTACTAGAGCTTCTTACCTCAAAAACTTGCCCCAGCAAAGAAATATTCTCAATATCTAAAAGAGAACTAATGAATTTAGAAAGATTAATGCATCCAGCCCTCGGAATATAAGAGGCGTAGTTCCGCAACTTGATTAGTGCTGAAGTCACATTGGGAGCATGCAGACTGAGGTGGGTAAACATGCCATCAACTGTTAGTGTCTTGAGTTTTGTTGAGTGGATACTGATGTCTGCAAAGCTGATCAACCTGGACAGAGTCAGGTTCTCTAAATTTGGACAATTTGCTACTAATTTGCCAATATTATTTTCTGATGCGCAGAAATTATCCAATTGAAGGGTATGTAATCGCTTAAAGCCTTTGAAAAGCGGCGGCAATTCAAAAATACAACCTTGCAGGTAAACATATTCCAATTCATTACAAGAGAAAAAACAAGAAGGGATTTTGTGGTTCCTCCATATCTTTGTCCTAACTTGAATTTCCTTAACTGCATTTCTTGACAGCATAAGCATCCAACGGTGGATGTGCCCTCCAGGGGATAGCAAATGAACCCGTCGACCATTTAATTCAAACTTGAGAATTGGGCCATTGTGCAGGGAGAGAAACATACTGACGAAATATACAAATCTCGTGGTGACACCCTGTTCATTACCATTACCTAAAGCAAAATCATCTTCCCTAAAAACCAGTTCAGTCATAGAAGCCCATGTGTATCTCCACTTGCTTGACAAAAGGCATGTTCCAACAGCGTCTTTTATTGGTAAACAGCAAAGAATTTTGTCTTTGATAACCTCTGGTAGATTACTGATGATATCTTGAGTTGCAACAGATTTCTGTCTTCTCTTCTTGGCACCTCCGTGACTCATTACTGGGCTTACAAAATACCTAAGATGGAACACAGGATAGTGGTGATTAGACTGATACAGTAGTATAGTCAAACTAGAAATATTGTACCTAAAAAAGCAATGTGGTCATCTTGAGCTTAGACATTCAATGCATTCTAATCATAACTTAGACTTTCTAATCAAACTTATTATGAACTTGTAACAAAATCGTCAAACATAACCCAAGAAAACTTAAGATCTATATAGATTCATGAACATATAGGCTTTGTAATCAAATATATTGAATACCAAGCTTGCAACATCCTTATTTGAACCATCTTTATAATTAATCCAAAACTTGTTATAAATAGAATCATGTCGTAAAAATATATTTTTATCACAACGTGAGGAAACAAGAGAAAAATATACTAGAGATTTGGCATGGAATCATCTCTTATATATAGCTAGTACAAGCTTATTATCAGCTGTAGGACAAAAAATGGTCTAATGTTATGGCCACTGTTATGCTCATTTAAGATTTCAAATGCTACATCGCAGCAACAGGAAAGCTATCACTAGCTGCTTGGAACACTGGTCATTTCGCTTGATTACTGTAAAGCATTATACAAGACATCAACCACTCCGAAGGATATATATCTTTCACACTGGAATACGGACAAAGAGGCTGGCTTGTACGTACGAATTCACAGTACTGACTGATACATGACGTTTGAAAGATAACCGGCACGTGATTCACATGGAATCAGATGAATGTACCTGTGTTTGTCTCTTTTGTGCCTTTCGACTGGTTTCAGTCCATGGCAATTGGCAAATCTACAGGAATACGAAATCTCCATTCAGTAGCACGATATACAGGATGTGTGTGCAATTGTGTAGTGGTGCTCAAAACTTGACGCAGGGAAACGGGGGAATCTTACCGCAACGGTACCGAGCAGGTGGCGCCGCGGGCGGGGAGGCAGAGCGTGCCGGAACGCGAAGAGGCAGAGGATAGCGGAGCTGCGGGGGTAAGCACCGGCCCTCCTAGGGTTCGGTCGGGACTTTGCCCCGTCCGGCAGCAACAGCCCAGCCGGAGGGGAGTCGCGGAGAGGACGAGGACGCCGCGCCGAGTAGCCGAATTAGGTCCTATTTTTTTCGATCGATCGAATCGCGCGGAGCTCGGTCGGTCGGGCTCTGGAGACCGAGGAGCAAGACGACGAGCAACTCGGGCAGAAGTAGGCTGGGCCGAGCCGTTTCTCAGGTGTGTTGGGCCTCTTTAGTTTCTCTCAGTAGTCAGTAGCACATAGCAATGAATGAAACATGGGCGGATTTGTGTGGTGTGTCCTATACATAGGATAGATCGGTGTTTGAGATTTGGGCGCCTCTCGTCGATAGGATAGATGCTCCGATGGAGGCCAGGATTTCTGGCGGTATGGGCGGTGGCGGAGCGTGGCGGCCGTGCGGGCGGCGCGAGGGCAACGCCGCGTCGCCGCCTCGCCGGAGGTGGAGGTGGAGGGTGGTGGCGTCGTCCAAATCGAGTTAAGGGTTCGGTTTTGGTGGCGGGGGCTAGGGTTCTGGTGAGGTCCATCCCTCGAACCTTGAGAGAGGGTTCGGGGAGCGGCGGTCGTGACCCGACGGTGGGCTGCGGCCGCGGTGGAGCCGCGAGCGCGTGTGGTTGGCCGGCGGTGGGCGGGGTAGGCGGTGGGGGCATCACATGGCCGACTAGTTAGCGGCGGCGGCGGCAGGGCGCCTCCGCCGCTGAGGCGGACGGGAGGCGACCGTCGTGAGGAAGAAGAAGGAGGCGGGCGGGAGGGCCGTGGGCTGGCTATGGGCAGGCCGTGGGCCGATCGATCGATTCATAGGAGGCCCCTAGTATACTCTGTTGGTCATTATTCATCTCTTAGGTTCATTGAAGTAACGATTATGAGCTGTAGCTAGTGAAACGGTTGATGAAGCTGATTCAATCTTTTGACAGTTTACCCGATTATATTGGAGTGATGGTCGCTTGTGACTCTGCAAGTAGTAGCGATTATGAGCTACTAGGAAGAGAGACGCGCTAACGCCGCGCCCGTTTATTATTGTGTATTTCGGCTGCAGTGTAATGTGCATATTTAGTGATCGTGAGATCATCTCCTGCTTGGGCTGCTTCTTTGTGAGCCTTTGGCAAATGGCATTAATTAGGATAGAAATATACCGTGAAATAGCTTAGTTTTTTCGTCTTAAGTGGATCTTAATGACGGTTGTGAAGATTGTGATAAGGATAAAATTGTCATTGATTTCCTTTCTTTAATTTGACGATCTTTAAATAAATATAAACATATTTAGTGATCTGAATGCAAAGACACGCTCACTCACTTGCCTTACGTGACATATGCACATTGCAGATAAAGGTGTTAGCCAAGTACATTCCTCAATATCTATGCTTTGAGAACCGTATGTCGGTACGTACGCATTAGGAGGCTGGATTGCGAAGGTTAGGCTCATAAGTGGAGATGGAAAAATAGATAAGGCTGACCATAACTTAATTTGCATAGAATGTCTCAGGTGACACGACATACAACAGTTATATAGACACATAAGAGTCCTTTTCTGAACCCTAAGCTACTTAGCAGCAAAAATGAAGGGCCGACAGATGCATGACTTTGGCATAAGTAGGTATTGTAGAAGACACCACTGATTTTTCTTGCTGGGGCTCTAATCTGGCGACTAAACATGTAGAGGCATATTAAAATATTGCAATATTCACTTACATGCAACAAAACACGTAGAAATAATTGTGGGCTGCAGGTTACCTAGTCATGGGCAGGGGACACCTCCAATGCAAGCTTTCTGACGGCGTGCTCCTTACCGTGACAGAGCAATACAGGCTGTTAATATTATGTAATAAACATTTTGTATCGACAGAGCTCTCAATACATATTTAACAGTGTTCAGGTAAGGTACATTGCAGTTTGGTGGTACTCCTTGTCTTCTAATTCGCCTACGGTGCACTTTTGCGGTCCCAGGTCAGACACAATCCGCATTCAATCATACCGAAAGCAAATAGTGCATTTTCCATTAGTCTCAGTTTACACTATATGCATACCAAAGTATTGCTATAAGATTTCCCAAAGGCTTGAAGCTGTTGTATGGCAATCTCAGGATCTTGTATGGGAATGCCTAAATAAGTGGTGCATGTAAAAGAAACTGCATTGAGAATTATGCAGGTTTAGCTTGCCTGAATAAGTAGGGTATTGGTCATGAATTATGCAGGGTTAGTTTACCTGAGATTTACGGGTGCCTTAGCTGGTAGCGTTGTTTCATCTGGAATAGTTGCCTGCATTGAGATAGGATGCACCCGAGCAAGTTATAAACAGGAACTAAGCAGTTTTCATTTAGGTTTGCTAGATTCAAGACGAAAAGAAACAATAAAATCAAAATAAACTCAACATTCGTATTTAAAATAAGTAGTAAAGTTACAAAAGAATTGGGAAAAACTACAGGGGATTCACTGATAGTTGAAAATGAAGTCTAAATCTTCAGAAATGTTAGTGTCATATCATAAGGATTGAATACAGAAAAGGCTTGGTAATAGATTGAGGTGACCACTTAAACATGGTAAACAATGATTGAATGTGCAATGCATTTCAACTGACATCCATCATGTATAAAGCCAAAAAAAAAAGTGGCCCAACCGATAGTAATACTGTAATACTATGAAATTTTTTATTATGCAGATAAAACTAATAGAAGGGCAGGTTAGTTCGAGAAAAAAAGAGAAGAGCAGGTCCTTGATTGAAAGGTAAGGTAGAGACAGGTGGAGCTTGTATTTTTGAAGCAGCCCTTTTGGCTGAAGCTCTACCCAGATTCATCACGCTGATCTTTAAATGGAGGGCAACAAAAGAAACTTCACTTGTTTGTTCTTTCAGTTAAGGTCACATTGTAGATAGACCTTGGCACAATCTAAAAAGCATAAACTGGAAATTTTTCAATTGGGTTTACCAATTTTAGGATGAATAGCAAACCAAAAAATCAAAATAACCTCAATATTCTTGTCAGAAGTAAGAAACCAGTAACCAAAGGATGGCAAATCATATAAGTGAGAGTTCAGTAACGGGCAGGTTGAAAAAGAAGTGTTAAGTTGTTCGAGGAAAATACGGAGTCTAGGTCTTCAAAATGCTCTTGATAATCATGACAATAAATTAAACACTACAAATTTCCAACCACCGAAGAATTGTATCTAGAAGGAAAAAATTAGAATATATCAGCAAAATAAGGAACCATTTAATCACTCACTGCTTCAGCAAAATATTTCATGACCGTCTCAATAAGATTGTTGAGGCAGAGACTTGGAAACTTTAACAAAAATATTTAGCAGCAATTGTGCTTGCAGTCCACATGACAATTTCCTTCCACGCCATTAGATTCCAATTGAGGAAATCAAACATTTGCAAACCTTTTGTATAATTTTCATTTTAAACAAACTGATGCAGGCCAGTATTGACCCATGCCTTATATTATCACTCATCGAAGGTAGTACCTTGGAGAAAAATATCTGCTCATGGCTCTCAAAAGTTGTAGATGGTCATCATATTTTCCCATTTACCTGATTGATGAAGATGAGCTGAAATCTAAAATTTCATTGGAGGGTGTTGAGTGGAGCACCAAAACAAAGAAAAGGAAGAGGAATAGACACATCCAGCAAAAAGAAATCTGACATGATGAAAACGCGAGCACAATCAAGGACGCAGCTGTGAGCCCCCGAAGGATGCGGACGGGCAGGAAGAGACAGACCTCGCCCTCAGGGAGGGACGGAGCAGCCGCGGAGAAGCGACTAAACAACGCCTCCCCTGTCGCCATCGCCGTAAGGGAACGGAGACAGGGCGGCAAGCGCATGGCCCAGCATGCCGTCTCCATGGCGGCGGTAGGAGTTGGGATGGGTCGCGCTTAGGCGTGGCAGCGTCAGCGTCGACGGTTCCGAGAGCAGCTTCTCTAACGGGCTGCAGGGCAAGTACCAGGCCGGCGCCTAGCTCGCGGCCCCTCGCTTCCACGCGAGGTTGAGCAGCCTCTCCCTGCCTGCTCGCACGACCATCACCTCGAAATCGCCGTCGTGGGGCTCGCCGGGGTGCCGCAGGCGCGACCGGTGCGGGGAATTGAGGGGGCGCCTGCGAGCAGGGAGATTAGATGTGGCGTGACCGGCACGGGGATAGAGGGGACGCCGGTGAGCGGCGAGATTCGATGCGTCGCGACCTTGCCGACCAGCGGATGAACCAGGAAGCCTTAAAAAAATGGCTATAAACGGGCCATATGCAAAACCAGGGGCTACGAACCATCCACGTTTGTGCGCTTGAGAGCATCCACGACGCGAAAATTTGACGTGTTGCTTGCAGAGCATGGCCACGTCTGCCAAAATGCTGAGAGAGCTGCAAATCATTCTCCAATCAGCTTTAGACTATTGGCGAGTAGTTCTAATCATTTTGCGATCTGCCAAGGGTTTGGAAAGATTCCTCCAAGGGTTGATCTGCCACTAGAAAAGTATCCATACAATCATTTTAAATAGCATTTAGAACTCCGGATTATTTGTTCCAATCATGGATAAGTGTGGTTTATATTCGTCATAAAGTTTTACATACAACATTTTCTCACTCCAAACTGGTTTACTAGGATATAGCAAATTCGATGTTGGAGTAGTTTCTACCTAAGCTGAAATGTGGACATCACCTCTCCGAAACACGGTACAGCGATCAACACTGAATCGAGAAGCAAAATCTACCAGCATCTTAATAATGGCTAAACGATTATGTCATCCCCGGAAGTCTCCTCGGACGTCAGTACCATTTGGCCGAAATTTACAAACTCAGCTATTTCTGTCAGTTTGCTAAATTACTGATTTTTTGCTACCAGTTGCAGTTGCAAATTCCAGTGCCCAACACGGCAACATTCCTGCATTCAACACGGAACCGACGCGAGCAAGCCGTGTTCTTTTTTCCAGTTTGATGCATGCATAGCCGAGCTTATACGCGTCGCCGAGTCGGTCAATGCAGAACTTTCTCCGCAGCCGGAAGAGCACTACTAGTACAAAACAGCAGAGACCGCACGAAGTTTCCTCACCAGGACCGCATCCAAAAAGCTCCAACCAACTAGTGAGCGCGCCACTTCGGCAGGCAGCTCCCTCCTAACCGTTGACTCCAAATCACTCCTCAGTCAGTCTCCGTGGTCGCCGGCCGGCGAGGCGGGATGGAGGCCGGCTGGCTGGTGTGCCCGATCATCAAGATCGTCATCGACAAGGCCAAGTGCTGCGCCGCCGACAGGATCAGGTGGCTGAGCAGCAGCAGCATCCGCGACGCGTTGGACCAGGTGAACGCGTCACTGGTCCAGCTCCACGCCGTGGCAGGCGCCGTCGAGAAGCGGACCTCAACGGGCACCAGCGCGGAGCTCCGCGCGTGGCTGCAGCAGCTCAAGGACGCCGTGTACGAGGCCGACGACGTCCTCGATGACTTCGACAACTCGGCGTCGCAGCCCGGGTCCTACTTTGCCACGGTCACCAGGCGGATCATCGGCACCGACGAGGCCCTCAACAAGCTCAAGAACATCATCAAGAAGCTGGACGCCGCCATCCACGCGAGCTCCGAAAGGCTCGTGCAGGTGGTGCAGCTCCAGGCGTCTTCCCAGGGCGACGTGAGCGGCCACCACCGCCCGCTCGGCCGCGCCACGGGCTCCATCGGCCCTCCCGAGCAACCCGTGTTTGGGCGTGACAAGGAGATGCGAGACATGGTGTCATGGCTCGTCGGTCCATCCAACGGAGAAGCAGGGTCCGGATCCGTCCCCATCGCCGCGATCATGGGCCACGGCGGGATGGGGAAGACCACGCTGGCGCAGCGCCTGTTCCAGGACCCGATGGTGGTCTCCACCTTCGACTTGAAACTCTGGGTCCAGCCCAACGCCACGGACGACGAGCTTGAGCTCGTGACCCAGATCCTCCAGTCCGCGGACGTCGTCGACATGCCGGACTGCACCAAGAACTTCGATTGGCTGCAGAAGAGACTCCGGAAAGCAGTCTCATCGCACAGGTTCCTGCTGGTGATCGACGACGTCTGGAACAGAGAAGACATGAAAGATCATCTCTACCGCGATATGTGGACCAAGGTGCTGGCACCTCTCACTCTCAGTAGCGATGGTAAGCCGGTGGCGACGGGAAGCAAGATTGTGGTCACCAGCCGGAAAGAGATCGTCGCCAAATTGCTGGGTGCAAGCAAGGAGGTCTGGTTGGACGGTTTGCAGAATGATGACATCTGGTTGCTGTTAAAGAGGAGTGCTTTCGGGGAGGATGATATGGACAAGCACCCTGCACAACTGCAGACCATTGGGAGGCAGATTGCTGACAAGCTCAGGGGGTCACCATTGGTGGCCATGGCCGTCGGTCACATGCTAAAAGATAGCCGCAGCATCACCCAATGGAGGAAGGTACTTGACATGAATATCTACGACAATGTCTCCTCAACGCTAGAACTGTGTTACCATAGACTGCCGGAGCACCTACAGCCCTGCTTTGCGATCTGCAGCATGTTCCCGAAGAACTGGACGCTCAAGCGAGATAGGCTGGTGAAGATTTGGATGGCTCTTGATTTCATACAGTTGGAGGAAGAGGGAAGCAGGTACTTTGATCAGCTTGTGGCCAGGTCATTCTTCCATAAGCAGAAGGTGGGGCGTCGGAATCGAAGGTACTATTATGTCCATGACCTGATGCATGATTTGGCTGAGAAGGTTTCTTGGTTTGATTGCACAAGAGTTGAAGGTGTCAAGAAACAGATTTCAAAGACAGTTCGGCACATATCTGTGTCCAGTGATGCCATAGAAATGCTCCCAAACCAATGTGAGCTCAAGAGATTGCGCACATTGATAATTCTCAATAACCCTTCATCCCCCTTGAGCCAACTCCCAGATGGTCTTCTATCAGAGCTCAAGGGTCTTCGAGTTTTGTGTCTGGAAGGATGCGGTATCGTTGATCTATCAGACAGCATTGGCAATTTGAAACATCTCAGATACCTTGCCCTTTGCAAATCAATCACCAGGCTTCCACGAACAGTGACAAAACTCTATCATCTTCAGACCTTAAGAAGTCCAAAACGATCCTGCCTCAAGGAGATCCCAAAAGAAATCACAAACTTGAAGTGCCTGCGACATTTGGATATGGATACATCAAAAATCATCGGTATTGGAAAACTGGTTCACCTTCAGGGATCAGTCAAGTTTCATGTTAAAAATGAAAAGGGGCATACTTTAGAAGATTTGAATGGCATGAGTTGTCTTCGCAAAGAACTTCATATCAAGAACCTTGAGGCTGTAACATGTCAACAAGATGCCTGCCAAGCTGGGTTAAACAAGAAGGAGAATCTTCGGATGCTGGAACTAGAATGGAACTTGACTGATAGTAGTGTGGCCTCTGTTGCCGCTGATGTCTTGGATGGTCTTGAACCACACCAACATATTAAAAAGCTTTATATCCGAAGATATCCTGGTAAAAGATCACCAAACTGGTTGAACATACGCTTGGAAGGGAGTGAATTCTTCCTTAGATACCTGTATCTGATCAACTGTAGAAAGTGGGAGGTCCTGCCTCCTCTTGGGCAGCTTCCGTGTCTTAAGGTATTGCACATGAAGGAGATGTGCTCGGTGACACAAATCAACCAACAATTTTATGGAACAAATTCACCCGCATTTCCATGTTTAGAGGAACTTCAATTCGAAGATATGCCAAATTGGGTTGAGTGGACCCAAGAAGACATGAACGTTAAGGTGCTACCTAAGCTCTGTAAGTTGAAACTTTCGGACTGCCCTGCATTGATTAAAGTGCCACTGCTACCTCTATCCAAACGTATACGGACGGTCTCAGTAAAAAATTCAGGGTTTGCTTCACAACTCCAGCTGTCCCTTGCATCATCATCAAAATCCAACAGGTTTGCATTGGATACAAGCTCTATCACTGTTCTTACCAATGGCTTCCTGCATCAGCAACAAGTCGAAGCAATTGCCCTTTTGACCTTGAGGAAATGCCAAGATGCAAAGTTTGAGAACATTCAGGCATTGACTTCCCTAAAGAAGCTGCAAATACATGATTCAAACATTAATGATGAACAGTTGGGTACCTGTTTGCAAGGTTTATTAGCACTTACCTCACTGGAGATAGTTAATTGCGGCAACATCACATCTCTTCCAAAGATTCAGAGTCCAGATTGCTTAACAAAATTTTGTGATCTACACATTCAGCACTGTTCTGAATTTTCCTCTCTGCATGCACTGCCAAGTTTTGTGACACTGGAAAAGTTTTTGATTGATGACTGCCCCCATGTCACTGCAGAATCTTTCCCTGCAACCTTGAACAGCAACAGCTCTTTGAGAGAACTGAAAATAATGAACTGTGTTCAGTTGGAGTCACTGCCAACTGGCTTCCCATCTTCAATGCAAGTTCTTTATCTCATTGGATGTAAGACAACACTGATGAATCAACTGCAAGACAAAGATGGACCAGAATGGGATAAAGTGGCTTTTATCCCGATGAAACAGATCCACTGACCAGAGGCTTTTCTGCAGGTCAGAAGGTAAGAGGTGCCATTCATTGAGAATGGGAATTTCTCAGAATAGTAGTTAATCTCTGGAGATATGCTGTAATATTCATCTGTAGTTTCAATGAAAAATTCAGTCAGAAATACACTACCATCACATTGTGCTTACAATTTGCATATGAAATTCTGTTGTACAGGACAAATGATACCAGACAAAGTAAGGTCATCAACAGCTTGTTCCACAACAACGAAGCCTTAAATCCCAAGCAAGTTGGAGTAGGCTAGAGATGCAATGCAACCCTGGAGAACCAAAGCACAAGGACAAACAAATCTAAAAAATCAACAGCTTGTTCCCTGCTGCCAAATTTGTTTAGGGTTCCAAATTTGTACTGTCATGTATTTATTACTATTGGAGGGTTCCAAAACCCCGGAGTATGTTTGTAATGTCATCATTGTTTGTAATGCCATCATTGACTTAAATGTTAAACTTTCCTTTCCGTCAAAGTCAATATACTTCACCTTTAGATATGTAAGCGGGCACCTAGTAAAATTTAAGTTTTTGTGAACAATATTTTTCTTTAAGGATAATAGTAGGGAAGAACCCAATAGAAAATATCTATATTATCACACAAAAAGCGCAAGGCTAAAAAGCCGAGATAGAGTCGGGAATTTGTGTTCACTTAAATATATTTTGTTTTTTTAACTGAACAGACTCAATCTGCATTACCTGTTTTGCCGACAGAAATGCCTACAAACTGCAACCAGACATATTACCCACATATTACTTTTGTGCTTCTCATTCCAAGCACCGGGTGGAAGTTCATTGTAGACAATAAATTAAAAGTGTACCATCTTTGAAACTGTAACTTGCCCTCTGTTCATACTAGCAATCTTTATCGTCCACAGAGCAGTCCAGCAGTGGGAGCTGCTAACATTTAACGGTGCAAGTCGTGCAGTTCTCTTTGTAAAGTCGTAAGCTTGTAACCTACCCTTCTTTTTATCAGTTTTGCCCTAACATTTACGGAGCCTCTCACTATGGACTATGGTCACCTAAAAACAGAAACCCAATGCACAGGATTGTAAAAAATATTTTGCACTCCATCAAAGCAAAATTGCATCCCAAGAATAACACTGAAGTTGTAAATTTTTACTTCTTGAAACACAAATGCACAACAGTAAACAAGAATAGGGGTAAAACTATAACACAATTGCATACACTGTGTGAAATCCGAAAGAAAGGAAATGTAAAATATACACAACTTGCCACAATACCAAAGTTACGCAAAACTGGCATCTAGTCTGGGAAAAGGGGGCTTTAAAGACCATCAAGTGCCAACCTCAAGAGGATCAGCGAACAAACTAACCGGGAACATTTGGAGTCCTTTAGGATGTGAACAACCAGATTCTTGATCCAACAAATTATTATGGCAACACTTTGCAGCACCAGGTTGGGTGCAGATGAATTGCTCTGTTCTTAGAAAACAAAGAACGCATACTATTTAAGCTTCTGGGTTTGTTCATAAAGCTATATTCCGAAAGCACCCAAGTGAACTGGTGGTATTAATAACCAGGCTCATAGGTCCAATCCTTGCCCATAAACCTTTCTCCTGTGAGGAACAGAATTCAACTCTTAAACATATCCTTAGACACCAATCATGTCCCTCATCAACCTTATGTCTGTAGCATGTTTCAAGATGCTTAAGCATAACACATTTGCTGATACCTCCTGGATGATTATCATGAAATAATAAAGGCATATCCAGCACCTCAAGATGACGAAGCTTGGATATACATCTGGGCAGTTTGATGGTCTTACAGCACAAAGCAAGGTAGCGGAGATGAACCAACTCACTAATGCTTTCTGGCAATTCTACAATATCAGACCAAGTAAGATCTAGGACACGCAACTTCTTAAACTTGGCCAGAAGTTTCCAAGGAAAGTGACTGGAAGACAATTCTGTGCTTCTGTAAACAATCAATGTCCGCAGCCTTCCCAACCTGTACGTGCTCTTGAACCGTGGTAAATAATCAGTTGACATAGACAAGTGACGAGCCATATGTGGAATCCCAAGAGGAATTCCATCATCAACTTCCACACAATCATGCACAGAATTATGTCGTGCCAAATCGTACATTAGGTCATCCAGGAAATATGTATCCTGATTGTTGGCAGTCTGGAAGAAGGAGCGTGATAAGAGATCATCGAAGTATTCTTGCCCTAAATCTTCCAACCTTTTATCTTCTTCCAGTGGAGATTGAATGAAACTCAGTGCTATCCACATATGGACCAACACATAGCGATTAAATTTCCAATTCCTTGGAAACGTGCTGCAGTATGCAAAGCAACGCTGGAGGTGCACAGGCAAGTGTTGATAACTGAGTTGGACTGAGGAGATAATGATATCATCACAAATTTCTGTGTTCAATATTGCTTTCCATTTCTGCAAGCTACTTGTGTTCCTTAGCATTTGCCCAAGAGCTTTAGCAGCCAGCGGTGAGCCCTTAAGCTTTGCAGAAATCACTTTCCCAATCTCCTGCAAGTAAGGTGGAAAATCCACATTTTCCGCACCCAAGGCAGCTTCCTTGAACAGCAACCAGCAATCACAGCTCCTTAAACCATCAAGGGGAACCACGTTAGTCGCGTTCAGAACCTCAGCTACCAGATTCATCCTAGTGGTCACTAAGATCTTGCTCCCACTCGCAGCAAATCTAAGAGGACCTAACACCTTGTTCCACGCATCCCTGTTCTCCTGCTCGGTCTTGCCTTCATCGACCCAAACATCATCAAGAACAAGGAGGAATCTCTTGGACATAACCAATTCCTCAAGCCTCTCCTGCAACCTTTCGAAATTGTCCAGACCATCTTCTTCATCTGCGCCACCAATTGATTGCAGTATCTCCCTTGTGAGCTCGGCCTCATCTGACCGGTCCCAGACACAGACCCAAGCTCTCTGATCGAAGCACGCTTGGATTCTCACGTCGTTGTACACGCATTGGGCGACAGTGGTCTTCCCCATGCCTCCATGGCCAACCAATGCAACAACTGAAGCAGCTGACGAACATTTCTCCTCGCTACGATCACCGATGAGCCTCCCGACTACATCCTCGCACTCATTCTGTCGCCCAATCACCCTCCGCTCTGCGAGGATAGAGCCCGTCACGCGGTGGGGCGACCGCACCCCGCACCACGCGGTCACGCAGCCGCTCGCAGCCCGCAGCTGCTCCGAACCCTCGCGGATGCGGTCGAGCCTACCAACCACCCGCCGTACCTTCCGCGCCGGGGGATTAGGGAAGGCGGCACCGACGCAGGCCGAGAGCGCAGGGGGACCGGCCGGATGCCGGCGGATGAGGAGCTCGTCGAGGAGGTCCTCCGCGTCGGCCACGGCGCCCTTCAGCTGGACGAGCCAGTCGAGGAGCGCGGGCGCCTCGTGCCCGCCGGGCTGCAGGCTCCGCCGCTCGAGCTCGCGGGCGACGGGCTCGATCCGGAGGAGCGCATCGGAGAGGTCTCCCAGGTCGGCGCCCGCGCCGAGAGAGAGGGCGACGGCGCGGCCGGCGAGGCCCGGGAGGTCCTGCGATACCGGCCACGGAGCGGGCGCGGGCATCGTCGCGAATCGGAGGTTAGCGGTGGTGTGTGCGGTGTGGTCGCCGTTTTTTTTCGCAGCTGGGGCTTTGGTTGACCAGAATAAGCGGTCAGGCGCGGAGAGCCGGGTCATGGTCGACGCGAGGCTGGACTCAGTCAAACCTCGTTTGGCTCGTCTCCTTGTCGTGCAAACCAAGCGCGTTGGTGTGCCCTCTGGCGCGCTGCTACGCATCTGGCTCGCGGCACCGGCGCCGCTGGCCTGCCAGACCACCACCGCGAGGCACCTGCTTTGCCTGTGCTGGGCGCCAGCGGACGGGAGAGAGCGACCTGCACAACGAGAACGCCGCCATTCGTCTGTATCGGAAGTGGAGGTTAGGAGGGGCCGGACGGGAACAAGCGTCGATTTACATGGTGATTAATGACTGATTTCTTCTTAACAATCTTGCCGCAGTTCTTAAAGGATTTGCTGCTTCCCAGTTCCCCCACAAAACTTGAAACAGAACACATAAAATTGACAAATCACCACCTTACAATACCACTATGGGTCTATGACTTAGAGCATCTACAAGAGCCTAGCAAAAATAGCCTAGCTAAAATAACCTTTTAGCTATTATGTAAAATGAAATGGCTAGCATAAAAGTGATCAAACCCAAGAGCCTCTCTAAATGTTAATCATCTATATTTTCAAATAGTGTTGGGCTGCCAATTTTCAACATGAATCACTGAATGTTGGCTTGTCCGATCGATAATCCTCTCCCAAAAATAATGACTCCATCGATCACCTGTCATCTGTAGCGATCCATCGTTCACAGCAGCGAACAATACAATCTACTCCATCGCATAGGCAGCCGCCGCAGGACTCCATTGCCACTGATCAACTATCGACGATTCATCATTGATTCAACACATCACGCCCACCAACATCTAGGACTAATCAGGTCTAACACGCTAGTCCATAGTTCCTTCAAAAGAGTGTGAAGCATGAGCCAACACGGTACCTAGCGACGTCCAGAGCTAGGACCTGCTGCTTCGAGAATCTATGGGCACACGGTGGCGCAGATGCTGGTGTAGCTGGAAAATGCTGGAGCGCTCACCGGTAGACATGAGCGCTTGTCGGCCTTCGCCGTGCCGCCTCACATTGGTGCCGGCGGCTCGTCAGCTCAGCCGGCGCAATGGACATCATCCCTGGAGGAGGCCGAGCTCGAGACAACGATAGTGCTTGTCGACCAGCATCGATCGACCATCAACATTCGGCTCCAAATTCTGTCCTCTTGCATACGAGCCCGACGAGGAGGATGACGAAAATCATTGTCTGAACTGGCTATCAGTTGGAAGGCCTGTGGCACGAACTCCTGAATGTCGAACGCAGCTTGAGGAAGCAGCGGCCTGTACATGGCGACGATGGTGGCGGCACTTGATCAAGGCGGCCTATACGTCGCAAGATTTTATTGTGGGAATCGATGATGAAACAGAGTGGACGACAGAGTAGAGAGAGGCGACGCGCAAGAGAGCGAAGCGAAGCGCGGCAAACCTGGGTGTCCGCGCGGGAGACCAGCGATGGCGAGCGAGGCACGCATGCCAAAGTTTGCGTGCAGGGACTGCGGGATGGCGTGTGCGGAAAAATATCGAGCCGGATACAGAGGCTGTTGGATCCAGTTTTTGGAGTGGTTTCTATAAATTTGGCTAACAGAGTTGCTTTAGAGAGACTCTTGGAGATGCTCTTACAGCGCAGAATGCATTATACAGCAGCAGCAACAGGGTCAACATAAAAGCTACCCAGTTTCCAGTTTTGACAGCCAATGAGGACAAAATACAGGCTGCCGCGTGCGTTTGCTGATATGCATGCTATGCTACCAAAAGAACCGATAATATTACCAAAGGGAACACAAACTACCGGCTGGGACAGCAACAACAAAGCATAAGCATAGCAAAACGTCTAAGCTCGACCTTTAGTTTTCTCCACCGCGATCGTCCTCTTCCAGTTCCAGCATCTCGAGCTCGAACTTGGGCTCATCCAGCGAGAAGTTGGCGTGCTCAACGACGCTGGCAACAAAGATGGAGTCATCGCCCCGACGTCCCACATCCTCGACCGTGGATCCGTGAGGTAATCCTCCGAGATTCTGGCCAGAAGGCGCAGGTTCGTGTGCACGAACACCAGGTCGTCGGCCCATTCAGGACGTTGTTCGCTCTTCATGATCTTCTTTATGAACCTGTAAGTGCTCCAGTTCTTTTCGTAGCAGGACGATGATGCAGGCTGGGAGAGAAGCTTCAGAGCTAAACTCTGCAACTTGGGTTGTGAGGCTCCATGGCTCATCCACCACGTCTTTGGGTCGAACGTATCTATGTCGGCCCTAGAATCCACCAGATTAAAATGACCTTCTATGCCAAAAAAAGCAAAGTCTGCATACTCCTGTTTAACCGCTAGCAGGTCATCTTCTGTAACAAATATTTTCTTCAAGCATTTATTTCTCATAAGTGAAATCTCAGCGTTCCTGTGTGGGGCTAGAGCACGACGCTTAGCATTGTTGTCCATCCAACCGCCATTGTAATATCTGAAAAAAGAGGTCAGGTCAGTATAAAAATCACAGGTAGGAAAAAATGAAGAAAAATAGAAAAAACAAGTAACTATAAACAAGGATTCACCTTGGATTTAGTGAGTGTGCTAAACAATAAAGTTGAGTTTCGCTCTTGTCCCACCAGTATGCTAAAATACCATACACAGCAGAGTAAAATGTTGACTCCTCATTAGTCGTCTTCCCTTCATGCTTATAAATGGCAGCCTTTACCTTCTCAATCATATCAGCCCACGCTGTGTAGATCAAATGAAGACATGATTTTTCATTTTCTACCATGCGTATCATCAAATATATCGGCTCTGTAAAGTCAAGAATGTAATCAATCTGATCCCATAACAAGTTATCAAGAACTTTTTCTTCACAATCTGTGCCTGCTCCATGTTAGACTTTCTGTAAGTATCCCATTTGTCACTAGCAAACATCCTTTGCAGAGAATGCTTGATCAAGCGAAACCTCTTCAACATGACAATATCAGAAGCAAATCTTGTATCAGCAACAACAAGCATCTTCAACTTACTAAACTCATCAAATATAGATGACATCATAGGGTGATCGATTATGAAATTCCTGATGATGCTTGCATCCTCTAAAACTTCCGAAATCCAATGGCAGTCTTTTAAGTCAACATTTTTAGCACTTTTAGCAGTACAAATATTTTTCAAGGCAATACTTAAGGTATGAGCAACACTTGGGGTCCAATGGATGTGGCTGTGCTTTTCTTCAATCAGCTTCCCAGCAGCTCTACAAACAGGATCATTATCTGTGATCACTTGGACAACATTTTCTGGTCCAACGTGTTCAATGGCAGAAATGAGTTTCTCTGCAATATACTTCTTTGTTTTCACCCCATCTTCATTGTTAATTGCTCCCAAGAAAACTGGTCCCGCTTCACTGACAGCCAAAATGTTGATAACTGGGCGCCTTTTGACATCTGACCATCCATCAGCAACAATTGACACACCTTCCTCCCCCATGAACTTCTGAGTGTCTCTAGCAAGCTTTCAATGTAAGACATTTCTTGTTGCAATAGAGTTGTCCTCAGCTGCTCGGGTCCAGGAGGAATATAACCAGGAATGTGGATCATTGAGGCAGTAGAGAATGAGTTATGGTAAAATGGACTCCTTGCAAGATTGGATGACAAGCCTACAGGTACAAACTAACACTCAATGACAAGTATATAATTGGTTCAGGAAAAAAATACAAGTTATACAGGTGCAAGAGAGAGTTTTGTGTTTATGATGTTAACCTGAATAATAGAATATCCTTGCAATTTCAGAACCTAGTTGGTGTTTCATAAAAGAACGATTTTCTTCAACACTGCAACCAGAGATGTTATTCCTCCTGGTGGCCAAAGAGAATGAGCTCTGATAATAGGGGTTATTTGCAATACTGAATGGCAATCCTGCAAGAACAAATGAACATTAAGGAGGAATGAGAAAAAAATGCAACATAAGGGCAAATATTTTAGTTCAAGATGTAACCTGAAGAATAAAACATTCTTGCGATTTTAGCATCCAAATGTTCTCGAACTTCCATGCATTGGTCCCCATCTAGAGTCATGGTCTTGTTTCTTTTCTTTGACTGAACCAAAGCTTTACTGGACGTGCCACAAGAATAACTCCCAGCAGCAGAGAATGTCACTAGCAAATCTGTAGGCATGGTCCTTGCATTTGCTAGTTTTGATGCCAAGAACTCATTCCCCACTTGCGCGCGAATGGTCTTGCTCACTCCAATACAATCTTTAAGCAAATGTGTCTCCAGTGTAGAATACCTTCCACTAAAGACACGATTGCAGTAGTCACATAGAAACTTCACAATCTTTCCCTCAGGTGAATCAGCCTCCTCCAAGATGGCAACGTGTGTCCATAGGGGCTCATCATTTTCACAGTTTCCAGAATCATTATCCTCATTTTCCATCTCCCAAGCTTTGGGACTGAGTTAATTCGTAATCAATTAATCATTGGTGAAGTTAGTAGTAAAAAGACAATCTTCATTTCATAATTTTGATTAAAGACTATTCTTCATGCAGATGCATTATAACAAAATTATGAAGTATATAAAGAAATAATATAAAGAAATAAATGTTTTCTCCTGTTCAATATTTTTTGGTCGATAAAATGGCTTTTCGGTTTTCCAGTACTTGGGTTCAGAGGAAGTAAATTGCATATAAACCTTCAAAGATTCTCGCCTTGCTTGAATCCCTAATCTCAGTCAGAAGAAACTACTTAACCTAAATCACTTCTTGTTACTAGGGCGGGATTAAATGGGTATTCTCACCCGACACCTCCAGATCAAAGATGACTAGATGAGGGATAAGCAGTGGGGATATGGATGGATACCTTGAAAAGGAGGCGGCGAATGATGGCAAACCCTCGTCGCCGGCAGCGGGACGCGGGAGCCTGGACCTTCTTTTCCGAAGTCCCGCGCAAACCTCAGCAAGCCGTGGGAGTGGGCGGCGAAATGAGATGGGTGATTTTTTACTTCTCCGGCTCTGCCCTTTTCTCCTGCACTGCCAGGCCCACTCGTCAGAATCGGATCGTCCCAAATAAACAGGCTCTTTTTTTTTCTGCTGCTCCGACTCCGAGACCCCAAGTCACACTCACAAAGTTGTTATATTTCAGTTTCTAAAAAAAAGTGTTATACTTTTTGTACATAAATTCTTAGGAACTTTGCCAGAAAAAACTGAAGCAAAATACCATTATGTCCTCTCAAAATGAAAAATCACTATGAAGCCATAAGGTATTTTTGATGCAGCTTTCTCCTCAAAAATGTTACTAATTTATGCTCCCTCCTTTTTCAAATTATTATCGTCAGGACTGAGTATAGTGTAACTTACCTTCAACATGGTTTAATTGGCGTTAACATGCAAAGTATTTCCAGACCTCTTATCACCTCATAGAATACAGGAGAGATATGTGAATCATCATCATATATTTGATCATAACATAAGCAAACTCTGGCACTCTGCAACAAAATGAATGCAATGCTTTAACGTGGTTCCCAAAGAAAAAAAAAGTTCACTCACTTAAGTACCTCTCAACAACATGTGTAAAATAAATATAGATAACAAGTGTGCATTTTCACCATTTTTTTATAATGGGCTTCTATCATTATACACTTGATTTTTTCGATCAAAAATTGTTATACACTTGATTTTTTTACAGGGAATACAGTTGATGGTGACCCAGATGTTGCGGCTTCCTCGTGTTGCATTTGTGAATATTCTCATATTATCAAGCCTACCTACACGGCACGGTGCTGGTCTAGCGATGGGATATTCTTGTTCGGCGCTGCTTGGTTAACTACTTCGGTCTTCAGTTGTCGAAGGGAATACAGGTAGGGATGACAATGGATACCCGATATCCAAAATCCAATGGGTAAAAATTCTATTAGGTATAAGTATGGGACATATATTATATCTATGGGTATATAAATGGTAAAATCTTATATCCGATGGAGTACGTGGTTATGGGTATGGGAACCATAAACCCAAACCCGTGTACCCATGAATCCGAAATTTATGTATGATTTATGGTTAATAACGTGAATTCATCATTTTTGTTGTAACTCTAATGCTCTATTAACACTATAAAATGGATTAGACTAAAATATGACCTCATATGTTATGTATGTGCTAGACAAAATTTCTTATTAAATTGGTAAAATTTATTGATCTATTAAGAATTTATATAAAATATCGCGGGTATAAAAACCCGTGGGTATCCGATTACCCGACGGGTATAAGTATAGGGTAAAACTTTAACCCGTCACGGGTATGGGTATGGGTATGGGTATAGTTTACTTCCGACGGGTATGGTATGGGACATAAAACCCGGTGGATTTGTACCCGTTGTCATCCCTAAATACGGGTATGTTTGGTAAAAAAAAAGTTATCAAAGAGCAGCAGCAGGGCCCATGATCGGCTTTTTTTTTTGCAAGGGCCCATAATCGACAGTTAATCGGAAAATAACTTGCCGTTGTCGATCACACGTCTTCTGCAGTGTTTTGTGTCAAAACCGGTGCGTTGGACTGGATCATTTGGGGAGAGCGGCCGCCATTCTTCGACGCATGAGTAATAGGTACTGTTTTAAATTATAAGACGTTTTTGACTTTCAGATTTCATATTTGACCGTTTGTTTTATTCACAAAATTTGTGCAAGTATTATTAATTTGATTATGATTTGTTTTATTATTAAAGATATTTTACGAATAACTTATTTATTTGTATATTTACATAAAATTTTTGAATAAGACGACGGTCAAACATAATCTCTGAAAGTCAAAAGTGTTTTATAATTTAAAACGAAGGGAGTACAAGAAGACTTTTAAAAAATTACAGCACAAAAATTACGCGCCAGGTAGGGGTCGAACCTACGGCCTTCTGCTTAGGAAACAGACGCTCTATCCACTGAGCTACAGGCGCCTTTTCTAATGCTCTCCATGGTAGTAATCATCACTTATCAAGTTATGTGTTTCCACTCAACAAGGCAGATCGCCGATTTCGTGGGATCCGGCCACGACGGCATAACATTGCAGGACCTCAGTCTCCGGTCGGAGCATTTACCGATTAACCGTCGATCATGGGGCCGCGTTCCACTCCACGATCTAAATTGGCACGCTTTTGCTCCAGTGAAAGAGATCACATGACACCAGAACACAAGGTCGGTGGCTTTCCTCTACCACATCAACTGCATCGACAGCCCGGACTGCAAATGTTTAGGTGCATCGTGACCCACAGTTGACTCATCAAAAAGGGAGAAAAAAAAGACCAAATCAAGGGCAGCTTTGCGTAGCACGCTGCCACGTGGTTGCAAATCAGAGAACAAGCCCAACCAGGTGAGCACTACAGCAGCCGTTGAGTTCATAGTTTCGACAGACAATCTTTGCACACAAACTACCAAGTTCGGCATATATGCTTAGCACCGTACTACTTTAAACACAAAAGCTCTAATAAAACTCACTAAACTCTATCAACAAGGAAGAGGGCACAACACGCCGAGGCAGAAACAGAGGCAACCCGCTAAGCTTCCTCCACCTCCATACCATAATCATCGCCACGCTCACAACATGCATGGTTTCACAAATGAAAACCCAAATTTTCCATTCTGATCATGCTTGGGTATTTCGCAGCAGTAAATCCTCGATGCCAAAAAGTCTGCCGTTGCTAAGAAGCTCATCGTCGTTGAACTAAAACCGCCCCTACCCCTAGCATCATCGATCATCAATCAAGCCCCCAAAATCGTGTCTGACCGTCTACACATCTTCACGAGCAAAGCGTGTGGAGGTGCCGTCTGTACAAAAATCTGAAATCGAACAAAACAGCTCGAGCATATACCCGTGTGCTGTTGTGTGCAGCAGCAACCGTGCCCGGAGGGAGCGCATGGACCAGACCCGATGTTTCATGAATGTCAATGGTCAGTCAAAACGTTTGACTATCCTGCTGCGTGTAATAATTTCGACGAACACCCCGGGCCTCTGCTTTGGAACTACTGAAACTTCAAATACGGAATCTCGTACACGCGCTACATACTGAAATTTCCGGCAGATACGTTATTTCACGCAAACATTTGCATGTTCAAGCTGCCAATTCTCCCTGTAAAGAGTGCGAAGAAGGATAGTGCGAAATGGCCTACCAATGGGCCACGGCCACTGCATAATGGCAAAGCCCCAATG
This sequence comes from Chloris gayana, assembly GCA_031894775.1. Lineage (NCBI taxonomy): Eukaryota > Viridiplantae > Streptophyta > Magnoliopsida > Poales > Poaceae > Chloris > Chloris gayana. The sequence goes on from JAUNZO010001603.1 coordinate 82,762, forward strand.
CCCCATCACCCCATGGCACAAGGGAAACTAACTTATAAGTAATAACAACCTCATCACAATCAGAAGATTGGTTGCAGAGAATTATCCTTGCTATCATACTAAGAACTACCATGGTAATCAACTACAACTATACAGAGGATGCAGTGTACTCTTACTAATTAGTAGAGAATACTGCTATTGGCTCGTACTCTTAATCCACTTAATTCACTTGAGCATGTTAACGCCCGTGGAGAGTGAGAGGCAGAAATGCATATATCACCCTAGTTTGTTTCTCTTGTGCAACACGTGGATTCTCGATCACTGGGCAACAATGAGTTCATCGAGGGTTTCACCATCTGTGCTCATAGGTGGCAACACCAAGTCATCATCCGCCGTGAAGTGGTACCTTTCCCCAATGGCTCTAAGAAGCTGGTAAACTTCGAACATGGTCGGTCTTTCCTTTGGAGTGGAGAGAGTGCAGGAACACGCCACTTTCAGGAACTGCATCAGCTCACCGTCGTTGTCCTTCCCTATCAGCGACTTATCAACAGCATCTTGGAGAAGCCCATTGTTTGAGAGGTAGTTGATCCATTCTACTAGACTACCCCTAAAATTATCCGGAGCAGTGGAAACTTGAGTGGGCTTCTCACCGGTGATGAGCTCAAGCAGAACCACACCGAAGCTGTAAACATCTCCTTTCGGTGTGGCCATCAGAGTGCGTGCATACTCTGGTGCCACATAGCCAAGATCTCCGAATTCCCCATTGACAAAGGTGCTGAGATGTGTGTCTATTGGATTCATAAGCCTAGCAAGTCCAAAGTCTGATATCTTTGGCTCATAGTCCTCGTCCAAGAGGATGCATTTCGAGCTAATGTTGCGGTGAAGGATTCGAGGATTACAGGTGTGGTGAAGATACGCAAGCCCTTTTGCTGCACCGATACCAATTCTTAACCTCAGAGGCCAATCCATCTTATTATCTCTGCCTTCATGGTTTAGCTGATCATAGAGTGAACCTTTGGGCATGTGCTTGTACACCAGCAACTTTTCCTTTTTGGCAATACAAAATCCCAAGAGGGGAACCAGGTTGCGGTGCCTTACTTGGCCAAGTGTCTTCATTTCTGATGTGAACTGTGATTCAGATTGCTGTGAATCTAGCAGCCTTTTCACAGCTAGGAAAGAACCGTCAGGTAACACAGCCTTGTACATTGTTCCTGTCCTCCCAGTACCTATGATGTTTTCTTTGCAAAATTGGTTGGTAGCCTTCATTAGATCACTCAGTTTCATCTTTGAAACTGGATTCTCGAACATAGAGACCTGGAGAATTGAAAGAGACATATCAGTGAGACTTGTCACTAACTTTTGTGAACAAGAATGCACTAAAATTCCTTTCATGCCAATAGAAAGATAAAAAATTAGTGACAGTAGAGTTGCTTACCTTGATGGTTTTTGTTCCTTTGATACTCTTTGCCCACTTATTTTCATCCTCATCCTTTGCCGGCTTCTTGGCTGGCACTTTCCGCAGACAAAAGAACACAACTATTACACCAACAATGACCACAATTACCACGCCAACAACAGCTCCAATGATTGCAGCAGTGCTTTTGCTCTTTGATGAAGCCCCGCAACCATCTAATGGATACCCACATAGTCCTTGATTACCAGTGAAGCTCGATGCTGCGAATTTACCACCTAGTCCAGTCGGAATAGGCCCTGATAGTCTGTTGTCTGCAACATTGAATCCTTTCATTTTCTCCAAATTGAACTGCCCTGGAATCGAGCCAGTCAATTGGTTATGTTGGAGATTGAGGTTGTTTAGGTATGAAATATTCGTGATAAGTACTGGGATTGCGCCTGAAAAACTGTTATAGGAGAGGTCCAGAGATGTCAAAAACGGCACTTGCTGAGATATATCTGAAGGGATGGGCCCTGAAAACTCGTTACTTGACAGATCCAGGCCAGTCATACTTGTACAGTTATTAAGACCTCGAGGAAATGGACCCCGAAGACCAAGGTTGCTGAGGCGCAAAGAAAGAACTCGGTTCTCATCCGGGTGCCAGCACTCCACACCGGTAAATTGGCATATGAAGCCATTACTGCTATTGGTGAAAATCCATGTGGATTTGAGTATACCATTAGGATCAGTCACCGATTTCTGTACATCCCTCAAGCACTGGACATCTAGGTCAGAACCGAGACAATTGGCAGCTAGCAGCAAGAAAATAAGAACCCTCAGAGAAGCAAAACGATCTGTCATCGAGCGGTTGTCACTACTTCACAATCGAAGCTTCACCTGCATAGAATCATGATCCAAGCTTAATAAATAATAACAAAGCGCCAAGTCTAAGCTGAAAGCAAACTGAAGATACGCATACAACTTGGTGGTAAGAACCATAAAAGGAACTGAAAGTTAATTCTATCTTTCTACTACTTCAACTCCGAAATTTGATTCAATCTGACATGAACATCGTCAAATACTAGTATGAAGTGAACACGGACAGCATCAGTTGGGAACTGATCCCCAGGTTCCCGGTACATCGAGCAAATTAAATATAACACAAGTTGGCAAATAATAAGTGCAATCGGGTGTATGGGAAGCAACAAAACCCGAGCAGTCAGTCATCAGAGACAAACATATCATGAATCAGTCGCCAGTTCGGTTATAAAACAATCATAAGGCTTGTCTAGTTTAATATCCCGATTTCCTAGTTTAATATGTCGATTTCCCGTATCCAACACAAACGGCCTCAACCGCAAAAAGGCGGCCTACTTTTCCAGTGCTGTTGTAAGAACTAAACATGATGAGATGAATGTTGCCAAATGAAATCCGCCAGTTACATTGTCGAGCATCTACCGATTGTAGAACGATCATTGTCCAGTGCTGTTGTAAGAGCTATCTAGCAATCAAAACGAAACAAAAAGGATCTTCAGCAACGATTGAGGCCGCAGGAGGATCAAGCCATGTTACCTGAGTGGCCATGCTTGAGGATGAGGTCGAGGAAGTCGACGTGACGGTGGAGGTGGAGGACGGCGAAGGAGACTAGGCGGGCTGTGGGCGCAAGTCGACGACGGTGGACGTACTCTGGACAACACGGTGGGTCGTGGACGAACGTGCAGCAGATCGGTGAAGCCAAAGACGACGGCGTGGATCTTCTCTCCCTCGGTGACGGCGGTGCGGATCTTCTCTTCCCTGGTGACGGCGGCGCGGATCTTCTCTCCTCCGGCGGCGGCGGCGCTGACCTTCGCCCGGGGTTGGTGGCGGCGATGTGGATCGTGGTTCGGGGGCGGCGGCGGCGGCGCTGAACTTCGGTCGGGGGTGGGGGCGGCGGCGGCGGCGCTTGGTTTGGGGGCGGCAGCGGCGGCGCTGAACTTCGCCGGGGGTGGTGGCGACGATGCGGATCGTGGTTCGAGGGTGGTGGCGGCGGCGTGGGATGGCGTGGAGGTCAGGAGAAGTGCGGCCGATGGATCATGGATGAGATTCGACGCGTTTCGGTTCCTCAGGAAAGGACGACGAACAGACCCACAACAGCAACATGCACAGTGCAGAGCTCCTTCCCCGACCCGGTCTCCCTAAATTCCAGCACAGCAGTTTGCCAGAGCACAAAATTGACCCTTAACTCGCTCGCATGGCTCAATCCCATGAACTGCTTATCTCTACTCAACAGCCCGTAACTGAAACTGAAACTGAACTAGGCCAAGCAAAGATCACGCCGCGGCCACAACAAGTGAACAAGCAGGAGCAATAATAAGCGCGAGAGGATACGCACAAACAAGAACAGAGCACAGGAGAAAGGAGTCGCCAGACGGCTCACCGTGAGTCCAGTCGCTTCTTTCAGGAACCAGGCGCCAACCCGAGGCGAAGAAGCGGAGTCGAGCAGAGAAGCTGCACGGAAGGGAAGGGGATGGAAGGGAGGGAGGAGGGGGAGAAGAGGAGACTGGACTGGAGGTCCGGAGCAAAGGGGGCCGGTCCGCGATTAGAAAGCGAGGCGAGAGTTTTCAAAGCGTGTCGGGGCCCAGCGGGCCCCGCGGGAGGTGGTGCGCTCAGTGACGCAGGGACGCGGAAACCGACGGACTTTCCGGTCAACTCTCCCAGTCCACCACCCCCGCTTTCTCTGGGACGGACGGACGGGGCCGCCGCGACGGCGTGCACGGCGGTGAGAAGTTCGGCCGCAGCCGCCGTGGCCCGTGGGGTAGCCGGAACGGAGGTGAAACGAAAGGCTACGTGGGAACGGGACGGGAGATGATCAGCGCGACGGGGTGCGGTTGCGATTTTGTCACGCGACACGAGCGGAGGAGAGAATGGCGTGGCAGCCGCCGCGGATGCGTGTGAGCTTGAACGGGTCAAGTCTCGCGGGTGGGTCCGTCGTTGGTGTCCCTTCGTTCATCTTTTGGAAGACACTGTGCTCGGTTGGGGTCACACATCTCCCGTCATGTGGAATTGCGGGTACGCTAAAAGAAAAAAAAACATGAAAAGAAAATGGAACAACAAACAGCTGGGCCGCCGGCCAGTTTTATTGCCGTTTGATTACACGCGTCAAAGACCAGCATAAAGAGATTGGAATCGTATTTCTTCGTCGCACACGAGCCAGTCCTCCTGACTGCATAAATTCTTCTACCGGCTCAATGCATGCATCCCACTGAACTTCCCGTCAGAGCGAGTTGACGCTGCCCGTAAGCGAACGGAACCTCTTGTGGCCGCACCGCAGCAACCTAAAATTCCAAAAGCTTGATTAATAAGCCTTGTGATACGTTTTGGAGGCATATCTTGCTTTGCATCGCTGTTATTCTTTTCGGGTAAATCTCCGAGCACTAACCCCTGTCTGGCGTCCTTCCTTGTGCTGCTTGGTCAGGTAGGACTAGACTAAACTGGCCTAGTGGGGCCCACTTCGCCAATTGGAGAAGATTGGGCAGCCGGGTCAACAGAGGACCAGCGTGCTACGTGCGGAACTGCGTGACTGGTCGAGTGCTAGTTCACACCTCAGTTCTCGGATTCTCGCACACACTACACTAGACACTACGGAGCAACGAGAAAACCTGCCATTGGGCCGCTTCTCATTCTTGACGAGGCCCAAAAAATAAGTACGGAGGTCGCTTCTCATTCTTGGGCCGGTTATTGTGTACCGTGCTTCCAAATTCCAGTGCGCTATGGCCCAGGAAACTACCGAACGAGGACAAAATAAGAACCAGGCCCAAAAAAGAAGTACGGAGCACACGAGCAAGCTGCCATTGGGCTGTTTCTGCCATTTCAGAGACTGGGCTGGGCTAAACCCGCATTTCTTCTGCTGAAAAGAGGCCCATCTGAACGCCATTTTGCAGGCAGATAGATGCAAATGGCACATGCACCATTCTCTCTCTTTTGCCGTAAAAGGAACATACGGATAACTGGCAAAAAAATACATATGGATAATATATGAGCCTGCCGTGAGCTGACAACCTCGATGACAACGGCCTGCAGGCACATGGACCCACCCATACTGTAGTACTTTGACTTGAGCAGCTTCCGTGGAATCGTAGTACTCCGTCACGTGGTCGAGAATGGCGGCCATGCCCACGCGCTGGGACACCCAACAAAACGCACCTCGCTTCCATGGCCTTCGGGAGTAGCCATGTGGTCATTGTGATCGCTCCGGTCCTCGCACAATGCAATCTGTAGGAGCACACGAACTTAAGCAGTGGTAGAATTTAGTTTACCCAGTTTTAGGCCCCTGACACGGTCAACGAAAGTCGCAGGACGCTTTGATCCAAGAGCTTGCAACAATAACTTCCTGATAGTACACTACTACTATAGATCCCATCGCAGAACGAAGAAATAGTATTATACATTTTTAACTTTGATAAAAAAATATATGAAAAATTATAAATATTTGTTAAATATAATTAATATCATTAGATAGATAATTGAATCTACTTTTATAATTAACTTATTTAGAGATACAAATATTACTAATATTTTTTATAAATCTAGTTAAAATTTAAAAATTTTGATCGATACAAATACCATAGCGACACTTTCAAACAAATGGAGAGAGTAATAATAAGGCCCTGTTCGTTTCCTCCTCTAAAATTTAAGCATTGTCACATCAAAGAGAATCTTACTTATTTATGTATATTTCGATCAATTTAATGACAAAACCCTTTGACAGATTGATGTTAATTTTCGAGATGAATCTAATGAGCTTAATTAATCTATGATTTTGTTAAAGTGATGCTACAAGTAACCGTCTTCTAATCACGACTTAATTAACCTTATTAGATTTGTCTCGTAAATTAATCTAGAGACTCGTAATTTATTTTATAATTAAACTTTATTTAGTAATTCTAAATAGTAAATTTTTTTTGATATGACAACTCTACAAATTGGACCCCAGAAAACGAACGCAAGCAGATCATGAAATCCGAGGAGGAGAGAGGGCGCCTCACGAGGCTCAGGACGAACCATCACGTGTCGATCAGCACCAGAGCGTGGACATGGGTGAAGCCGCAGCGACAGCTACACGTGAGCTACCCCGGCCCAATTACTCCACGGGATACCAAGTCCTTGTCCTCCAGCTATAGTCCACAGCTGCAGGACACGGTTTCGCGCTCCCGCCAAAACGGCGCAGGGAATTCTCATGCTCTTCATGGTGGCAATCAAGAGAATTAATTAACTACTCCATCTAACACAATACCCCTGACCAAATCCTGGCCGTGCTTCGGCATCAAACCAACCAACCACCTCGTTCATAAGCACGATCACCTTTAACATATATCTCTGAATTTGTGTGTGGCACTAACCGTACATAGCACTGAGCTACTGCTACTTTACATATACCTAACCGGACCTAAGCCACTCCGATCTCCTTTCTCCCCACCTTTCCATCCTCCTTTTTCCGCTTCCTTTCGCCAATGAGTGTTATCATCATCCATTCCTCGCTCAACAGCTGCCATCGTCACTCTATATCCTCCGGCCCCAATCACCAAAACAACCCCGCATCCCACATGCCACTTCTCCTCTACCTCAACCTCTTCTTTGCCGTTATCAAAAAAAAAAAAAAAAACCCTCTTCTTTGCCCACACCACCACCAAACACAGATCTCGGTCACCACCCGCACTGCCACGCTCGTGTCTGTGCGTCAGTGGGGCTGGTGAGTTGTATCTACCCATGCACCACTCCCGTGTCAGGGCCAGTAAAGGCAGGTACAGCTGATGCAGCAGCAGCAGCAGCAGCGAGAACGTTTCCTCCGTCCCCCCTCGTTTTGTTTTCCACCCGGGACAGTTGGCCGGCAGCAGCGGCAAAGGTTCGGCCGCGCGCGGCCAAAGCGGCTCCTTGCTTTCCCCTTCCCTCGCTGGTTGGCTGCCGCATTATTATCGTGCGGCTCCTCCGGCGGTCCCAACCCCAACCCCAGTCAGCGCGAAAGGCGGCCGTTGCTCCTCCGACGTGGCCAGCCCGGCCGGCGCTTCGGATTTTGCAGCAGCTGGTTGTTCGGTTACCAGCGATCGGTGATCAGTAGGTGCGCGATCTCTGTCCGTCTCAATCAGTCTCCTTGTCTCCGCACTCACACATTCCTTGGCTGCTCTCTGTACTAGTAGTAGTTGTCAGTGGCGTTGAGCTCTGCAGAGGAAGGGGAAGGGGGGCACCGCGCTGTACCAGCCGTGTCTCGGAACATGGCGCCGGCTCCGAGGCTGCTGCGGCGCTGCTGCTGCTGCTGCTGCTCACGGCGGCGGTCGGGCCGTGCGCCGGCGCTGGCCGCGGCGGCGGGCGAGTCGACCTGTGGCCAATGCCCGGCTCGGTGACCCGCGGGGCGCAGACGCTGCACGTCAGCAGGGACCTCAAGCTGTCCACGGCCGGGAGCAACTACTCCGACGGGCGGGGCATCCTCAAGGACGCCCTCGCCAGGATGGTGGCCGTCGTGGTCACGGACCACGTCGTCAACGGGACCTACCAGGGCGCGCCCGTGCTCGCCGGCGTCAATGTGCTGGTCCGCTCGCCGGACGACAAGGTGCGTGCGCGCCTCTGATGGCGCAGCAGAAGGAGCAATAACTCTTTGTCTTCTCCTTCTCCGGTCCTTTCTGATGCCTCTGCGTTTTTGGCCGATTGAAATTCGCCTTCGCAGCTCAACTTCGGGGTGGATGAATCGTACAAGCTGTCCGTGCCTGCAACCGGGAGCCCATTGTATGCACAAATCGAGGTGAGTAAAATTAATGTGCTGAATTGTTCTGTAAAGAGAATACGTACAAGGGAAAAGTTGGCATCAGGTGCTGGAACGTCGTGCATCATAATCACATATTTTTTTCCTTTGTGAATGTATGAATGAAAAACAAGGAATTTAGATTTTTCCCAATAGACTCAGCAGTCTAGACTTCAAAATCAGATATTTCCTTTATTACGAGCCTGCCCAAAACAAGAAAATTCAATTTTTTGTGGTAAGCTGAAAACAACAATAAGATTCATGTTGACGCACCCGATTTCGATGGAGACTTATTTCAGATAATGAAAGAATTGGTATCACAAATGTTCTTGTTGACAACTCCCATTCCGATAGAGACTGATTTCAGATAATGCGATAGAATTGGCATCACAAATGTACAAAGCTCCTTTTGGGTCACCCCAAACCAAAGGGTAGGTTGCTTTTCTTTCGTTTTCCCAATTCAAAAGAACTCATATCAGGTGTTCAGAACGTTTAACATGATTAAACAATACTACCTGCTTTTCCCATCTCACAAGCAGCTGCACTGAACCACCTCCCTCAGGTCACACCACAATGTCGTTTACTTGAATTAAAAACATAAAGAGCCTTCAATGAGCTATTTGATTTTGTATGGTATGTCTGAGGACAAGTTTGGCACAAAAGCAGAAATCACACTGAACACATGGCTGCACTTGCTACAAGTCTGCAATAGCTTATCTGTACTGCACAAACTGTGACGCTACATTATAATATTTTGCAGGCTCAAACAGTCTATGGAGCACTTCATGCCTTGGAGGTAACCCAAAGTGATACCTATGCATGACTAGAGAAAACTTCACATTGCATTATAATTTCAGATCACCTAATATTGTGTTCTGTTCTGCAGACCTTTAGCCAATTGTGTACCTTTGATTTCAACGCGAGGCTGATTGAGCTTCATTCAGCTCCTTGGACTATTCTGGACACACCCAGATTTCCTTACCGGGGGCTTCTAATTGGTGCGCTATAGTCTAGACTTTGTATCTATTTTGTCAGTAGAGTGTGTTCATGGTACAAGATTTTCTGAAATGGACTCCCCTGGTTCATTTATAATCATTTAAATTTCAGTTTGCCAATGTAGCTGCACTTAAACATTAGGCTCTCTCTGCATTTATAGAAATCACCGGAATATTAACTCCCAAATTTAAACGACTAGAATATGCCTAGCCATGCATGACAGTTTTCTTAGGTACCTTCATCACTAAACTGGTATGAATATAGGTGACACGATATATTACTTTGATCTCCAATAAAATAAAGTATTATTATAAAAGAATACTGGTTAATCTTTTCATAAGTCTGGAAATTAGCAAAGTTGTTCCTGGTATGCAACCCTCTTCATCATGGCATTTGGCATCATATTTACTGTATTTTCCACCACCATGAAGAACATTCCAAGAGACACATGCTTTGAAATTTCTACATTTGAGAAGTCTTTAGGCATAATGCATTGGCTCATTGTCCACAAAAAGAGAGGTATCAATACTAACTTGTGGCATTAAATGCTACAGATACTGCAAGGCATTATCTTCCTGTCCCAGTAATCAAAAGTGTAATCGATTCAATGACCTACAGTAAACTGGTATGTTTCAGCTTTCACATTCGGATTAACTTTTTTACTTTTAACTGGCACTTGTAGTGTTGAATGCTCATATACGTAGCATCACTAATATACATAATATCACTAAGTTAAATTCAATCTCACGGATTAACTGGCACTTCTCTTGTCGTGTAATCTATGTACTACATTGCCATGCAGAATGTTCTACATTGGCATATCGTGGATGAACAGTCTTTTCCTCTTGAAATACCTTCATACCCAAAACTATGGAATGGTGCATACTCTTATACAGAGCGATATACAATGGACGATGCTATCGACATCGTACAGTGAGTGTTTTTGTCATTACTGGAACTATATCTCAACAACCATTTGACATCTAGCAATACTTAGAATGCAAGGTGCCGCCAGCACATTTTGAAAAGAAAAGCACTACTGAAAGTCTTCAAAATAATAATAATAAAAAGACATAACCCCATTAATCCTTTGAGACGGATATGCGCAACTGTAGATGCCATTTGTATGCTGTAGGATTCATCTGAGCTAAGAAAGACTAACCAGGAATTCACAGGTATGCTGAAAAACGAGGTGTAAATGTCTTGGCTGAGATTGATGTACCTGGCCATGCTCTATCATGGTAAGACATTTAATTTTGGGCATTTACATTCTTGATTATTCTCTGAAAAATGTTCTAAAGATTGCAAGTTGTTGTACCATTTCATCCATTAGTTTTCATCTGAACGTAGAAATTATGTTTTAAGTTACAAGATGAAGTAGTGTGCAAATAAGCATACCTAAATTGCATTAATATTGGATGCATTTCTCTTGCTTCAGGGGTGTTGGATATCCATCATTGTGGCCATCAGATACATGCAAAGAACCACTTGATGTCAGCAACGATTTCACATTCAAAGTGATAGACGGAATTCTTTCAGGTTAACACTTAACACTGTCAAACTACAATCTAGATTAGAACGATTCTCTAGTCAACCATCTGATCGTTCAACTAGAATACAACAGCACAAAAGAACAAAATAGGATTTTATACTGACAGCTGACAGCAAAAGATGGTAGAATGGCTTATTAATAAGTCAGTCATAAAACTGACTCAGTGACAATAACTTTGTTTGTGTTATCAGATTTCAGCAAGGTTTTTAAGTTCAAGTTTGTCCATTTGGGTGGTGATGAAGTGAACACAAGTAAGTTTACAGAAATTTTGTACGTCGTATAGATAATCGACATACGTTAGAGCATGTATTCATTCTTTATCTTGGTTTCAGGTTGCTGGACTACAACACCCCGCATTAAATCATGGTATTTGTTCTTTCCTCCTCTTCTTTTTTTGAATGAAAGCATAGTATGAACTTTTGTTATATAGAAAACAAGAAGAGAAAAGTAAAAATTGATAAGTTGGAATGAAATATGTGATAACCTTTTTGTTTGTTGTGATCAGTGCACATTGCCACTTCTATCAGCTATCTAATCTGATCAGAACTTTATTTCCTGGCTTGCAGGCTAAATCAGCATGGTATGAATGAATCTGATGCCTATAGATATTTTGTACTAAGAGCTCAAAAGATAGCTCTGTCACATGGTTACGATATCATTAACTGGTAGGGTGACTGGAATAACTACATTCTGCAGATTCAAGTCTTCCAGCCATTCACAAACAGTCTCTCATTTTTGTAGGGAAGAAACATTCAACAACTTTGGAGACAAGTTAGATCGCAAAACTGTGGTACATAACTGGTATGTCCTCAAAGTCTATTGGGTGGCACCGAATGAAATAATTACTAATCCTCTGTTCCATAGAATATATTCATTGTAACCAAGTTTTTCATCATAAATTGATAGGCTTGGAAGTGGAGTTGCAGAGAAAGTGGTTGCTGCAGGTTTAAGATGCATCGTAAGCAACCAGGATAAGTGGTACCTAGATCATTTGGATGCTACATGGGAGGGATTTTACATGAATGAGCCACTGACAAATATCTACAACCCAGAACAGCAGAAATTGGTTCTTGGTGGTGAGGTATGCGCCTGGGGTGAACACATAGATGCATCTGACATTCAGCAAACCATTTGGCCACGTGCTGCTGCAGCTGCAGGTATAGTCCTGTATACATTCCTTGACCATCTTCTAATTATATAACATTAAGATTTTGGAAGATCCATTCTCATGCTAAACATGGACAACTAAAAGACTAGTGCACAATGGACCGTATTTTTGGGACCCCTGCATTAATGAACTTGTACTCACCAATTCACTTTTTAATTTGAAGAGCGGTTGTGGACACCGATTGCCAAGGTTGCGAAGGACACAAGATCGGTCACTGCACGACTGGCACACTTCAGGTGCTTGCTGAATCAAAGAGGGGTTGCTGCTTCACCGGTAGCAGGTTATGGCCGCTCGGCGCCATCAGAACCAGATTCCTGTTTAAGGCAGTAGGATAGCCATATCAGTACATAATATGCATAGAGGAAATAAAAAATATCTCCAGGCATCCCTTTTACTGCTTCGAGCAATTAACAAAACATGGGGGTCAATGTTAAGGCACAGTCGTTTGGACCACCAGAATGTTCCAAAGTTGGGATAATATTTTATTTTGACGTGGTAACTGTGTTCACCGGGATATTTCTGACCCTTTTTTTTACTTCTGATGCACCATCTTAAATCGCAAGGTTGTTGAGTTTCTACCAATAAAATACCCTTTCCAGATTCAAATCAGAGTTATATGTCAACCTTTTTAATAAGTGAAACAGATTTCCGTTGCGAAGAGCTCGCATTCTAAAATTCCAAAATCTGGAATCAAATCTACACTGCAGTACCAACACCGTCTATTTCAACGTTCTAGTGTTTTGCCAAGATCGTAGAAATGCATGGAAGTTGGAAACACTTCATCACGACTCAGATTACAGTCACCAGTTGCCGTCATCACATCAACGCGACATTCCAGTAACACCCATGACTTGCTCACCGGGAAAATCGAAATCAAGCAGGCACTGAACGCGGTGGCGGTCTAGAGGATGTGGAAGGAAGAGCGGTACCTTGTCCGCTCCGTTAGGGAAGAACGGAGTTCGCGGCGGCAGCCCAGCGGCTGTTGGCTCGAGGAAGACCGCCCCGCGTCTCCGCCGCCGTGTGTAAGCGGGAGATGCCGGCAGTTGGGCGCCTCGCCTATGGCGGCAGCCGGCAGGCCGTCGCGTGGAAGGCTTTCAGGAAGAGCGGCGGAGGAGAACGTTCCAACGTGCCATGGATTTCAACCGGGCTGAGCCCAGTAGTGCCTAGTTTAAGACCTGGAAGGCTGGAACGTATCACAATATTCACAATGACACTAGAAATAACAAGCTCTTGCCAGAAGAACAGATCTTGTGCAAATGGAATGCGTGTAAGGAGAGGTTGATCCCATGTCGAGCATTTATATTTTTTCTTGATTCTTGAAATTGCATCAACAGATGATTCGATATGATCCATAAAAAGAAATGAATTGTCTGAGCCCAGGTTCGAACTGGGGACCTTTAGTGTGTGAGACTAACGTGATAACCAACTACACCACCCAGACGATTCTGTTCAGACTTATTTATATTATTTACTAATTGATAAAGTATGCCCGGTCGTAGTTGGGCTTCTTGCCGGACTGACTTTGGGCCTTATAAGATCTGCTAGAACTAGAAGTCTCATTGCCCTCATAAAAAAAGAAGGCAGGCTAGAAAAGTCTCAGCGCGACTGCAAGCGTTGATCAGAGACCCCATCATCCACGCCGCCGCCTTACGCCGTGAGATTCAGACAGCCGCCTCGCCCAAAAGACAACGAAGCCATGGCAGACGCGAAGGAGGTGGCAGTGGGGGTTGGCAAAGACACGCAGCCACCGATGGCGCAGCAGCAGGCGTCTACTTTCGCGGAGCTGGGCGTTTGCCCGGAGCTCGTGGCTGGATGCGACGCCATGGGGTGGACGAAGCCCACCAGGATCCAAGCGGAGGCCATACCCTATGCTCTCCAAGGTCCGTACAATTGCCTTGCGCTTTCACAATGCTAACTGATGATGATCAAGTCCATAGCGTGTCATATTTTTTTCTCTTAAATTTGACCTGTGTGTGATGAAGGGAGGGACTTGATCGCACTGGCGCAGACGGGGTCGGGGAAGACGGCCGCGTTCGCGCTGCCCATCATGCAGGCGCTGCTGGAGCACCGGAAGCCGTTCTTCGCCTGCGTGCTGTCGCCAACCAGGTCGCGCTTGCTTTCCTAATTCCTACTCATCACTGAGTGCCATGAACGGTGTTGCGGTTGCAGCGTGTGCCTAAGTCTTTCTGATCATGAAGCTATATATCGGTCTGCAGGGAGCTAGCTATCCAAATCGCGGAGCAGTTTCAGGCTCTCGGATCGTCCATTGGGTTGGTTTGCTCAGTGGTGAGTGGAGTGGCTAGCAGTTCTAACTTGCAATTTTCTCATGCGGACCACTGTTACTACGTCATTGGCACTTGGCAGTCACCGGGTTGAACATACTTCTCACTTAAGTTTAATTCTTTACTCCAGCTTGTTGGAGGAGTGGATCGGATGCAGCAAGTGATATCCCTTACGAAACTTGGAGGAGTGGATCGGATGCAGCAAGTGATATCCCTTACGAAACGACCACATATTGTGGTCAGTATATTATTGCACACTGATTATACACTGTCATTCTTTTTTTCTTCAAAAAACGATACTTATGTAATTGAACAACGCTCGTATTCACCGTTATACACTATTCTATGGTTTTGTACAAAACTCTGAGGTATAATCCATATCAACCCCTTTCTGAATTTTTATCCTGGTGCTCATTCTTACGTCTAGACACTTGTTCAATCAATCATTCTGAGTTTTGCATACTGCAGCTAGTACTCCCTTCATCCATAAATATAAGGATTAGTTGACTTTTAGATAACGTGTTTGACCATTCATCTTATTCAAAATATTTATAAAAATACTATTTGTTTTTGTAACTTGTTTTATCACTAGATGCATTTTAAGTATAATTTACTTATTTTTATTTTTTATATATTTTTTAATAAGACAAGTAGTCAAATGAAGTATCAAGAAGTCAACAGATCCTTATATTTCTAGATAGATGGAGTAGTAAAGTTCTACAAAGGCTTTAGTATGTAGCATATTATTCTACATTTTCTTTATGGATTCATATCATGTCATCATTATGAATTATTGAGCAACCATTTGTAGTTTAGATGTTGTTCCATTAACGCTTACTCTTATGGTGAAGTTTAATTTCTCCATGAAGTCCTATTTTTTTTATTTGACCTCTACTTTCGGAATGAAGCCATTAGATCTGTATATATATATAAGATCAAATTCTCTTCATTCTCGATGACACATTAAACCATTAGATCTGTAGCTATCATTTTGTTTTCATATCAGCACCTATTCAGTTACCATACTTTGATTTCTGCACATGATGATGAGCCCCATCCAGAATCTTGTTTTTTCTGTAACTTTTTTTTTCTCAAAAATTCAGGTTGGAACACCCGGGCGTCCGTCGGTGTAGGGGGATTGGGGGTCTCCCTAACCGCGCGTGGGCTGCTTTCGGCCCACGAACGAAGACGAAGGCCGCAGGGCGAGGAAGCCCATGAAGCCACGAAGTCCACAAGGCCCGCGAAAGCCGGAGGAGTGGGAGCGTCGGGGGTAGGAAGCTTCCCGGTAGCTTCCTCCGGCGCCCAACCACCCGGAGTTAATGCGGCACTCAAGTGCTCGTGGCGACGGTCGCAACCCGACGGGACGTGCGCGCGCCTTCCCCATGCGCCGCATCTCGGGAAGCCACGCCGGTACAGTGCCGGGGGACTCGGAACCAATCGAGAGAAGATGTTTGGAGTCCAAATCTAACAAAGGGATTGTAACGAATCCTTGTCGGGATCCTGTCGGAACACCTCGAGGAGGGACCGGACCCCCCTGGGTGTCCGGGTACCCCTCCGGATACTTGTACAGTGCCCCTCTCCTCCCTCTATAAAAGGGGAGGGCGCCCTTATTGTAACAGAGAGGCCAACAAGAACATCTAATACACACAAGCGGGACGTAGGGTATTACGCATCTGTTGCGGCCCGAACTCGGGTAAATCCTTTGTGCTCTTGCTCGTTTGAATCATCTGCGCTAGCACGAGTAAATCCGTCCTTCCCGATCCTATCCGAAGGGAGTCTTGACAGGCCCCCATTTGGAGGTGTGCTCACACACCGACGGCGTCTTTGGACCATTTGAGAGATACAAAAGGTTTTAATCTTAATAATATCAAGTACCTCGTATGTATTCTCGGAGCTTTTATTTCTTTGTTAGTCACCTTCGTTATATCCTTTGTCTTGATTATTTATTTACTCATGATATCAAAGTCTATAATCAATTATGTTGTTTAGATTTGCTCCTTGTTAAATGCGAGATTCAGCCTTTTCGTGCGACCTTATCTTCTTTTATTCTCATTATCAGTTTCTCTGTTATTGTATTTACATATCGAAATCTAGCTTTCAACTAATACCATGTTTGTTAAGATAGGATTATATTATTTTTGGTAGATGTTTGGATATTTGAGCATCCATAATTACTTGAATAAAATTATGGGTTTGTTTGCAAGGAAGTCTCATGATATACCTGTATCAAATACAAACAAGGTCCTTTTTTCAACAAAAAGATAAATACCTTGTTAATGTGATAATACTCGTGAATATGGTATGTACCAAAATGCTTCATAGTCATCCAACAATAAGATTCTTTTCTTCACTCTGATTAATGGAAAGTTCTCTGCGTTCGAATTGAAAGCTCTATGATTGGCAATAATGAATGCACACCTGTCTTAAGTGAGAATATTATCTCTGGTTTCTGAATAAGAAGCCATTTTTGTAATTATGGAACTTTCTGCTAGTTACACCTGTCTTACTTTTTTCTAATATGGCATCTTTTTTATTAATATACTGTTTGAAAATTCAATTATTGTAGGCATTAAGCACTTCATAACACTTAACAATTCTAACTATATTATTTATGAACTAATATTTTGTTAGTTTCTGCCAAACCTTTGGTGCATACATCATGAAATTTGTTAGTTATATAATCTTGTTTCAATTTAAGTGTTGTTATTCTGATGCATTATCTACCTATGATTTTATTAGGTAATAGATGAGGCTGATAAATTACTTAATGTGGAGTTTGAGAAAGATCTCAATGAGATTTTGGAAGTTATTCCTAAGGAACGGAAAACTTTCCTTTTTTCAGCAACAATGACAAAAAAGGTTTGCAACATTCTTGCTTCTCATCTAATCTGGTTTGCTCTGCCGAGATCTAACTGCATTTGAATTTTGACGCTCAATATAGTGGAGAGCAGAATGAGCTGAGTATTGAGAGGGGTTAATTCATCATCAAATTGTGAAATCCACATGTTACAGGGCTTATGTCCACGGTATTTGTTAATTGTTATAATACAACCATGTTGCACCCATATAAAATTCTTTTTGTGTGTTGTGAACAGTGATAGAACCCTCATTTATTCTGAAGAAAAATTATCTTATTGATTTTTTCCTGATGTCCTGGTCTTCTAATTAATTTATTTCCTCCATATCGTAATACCTTGCATGATTGTCGCTTCATTTACTGAATTGTGTGTTTTGGTTTTGCATTCTTTGTATTAATTGGACTGATTAAAATCTTATCTTTGCAAATACATATATTTAGGTGGAAAAACTGCAATGTGTTTGTCTAAGGAATCCTGTTATGGTGAGATATTGACTTTCAAGTGTATGTATATGTAGCAATAATATTCATTAGCAGAGTTGTAAGATCATTTAGCGTATGTTTTCTTTTCATTTAGTTAACAATCTCCTTTGTCCTTTTTTTTGAGAAGGTTAAAGTAGGTTCGAAGTACTCTACTGTAGATACCTTGAAACAAGGATTTTATGTTGTTCCTGCAAAGCACAAGGTGAGATATCGCACCCTTATTTAATCCAACTAGTTGATCTCCTTACTGCTGAAAGATTCTAGTGTTCTTTTTATTTGACTTCTTAGGATTGTTATCTTGTTCATGTTTTGAATGAAAATCGAGAGAAAATGATCATGATCTTCCTGCGGACCTGTGAATCAACAAGGTTACTTGCCCTCATGCTACGGAATCTCGGTTTTAATGCTATCTCCATTAGTGGCCAAATGAGTCAGGTACATATTATACCCTCCTCGTCATCCCTACTTTCGTTGACTTGGATGTCAGAAATAGCAAACTAATCTGATATTTTGTGTAAGTTGTGTGTAGGAAATAGGCATATGATATTTTGTTTATTTACTTCATACGTTAGAAAGAGATCAAATTAGTTATCTGATATTTTGTTAGAGTAAAAAATTATGGATCTTTCAGTTGCTATTAATATTCTTTCTTAAGTAAATGTGTATTATATTTTCTTTTCAGGATAAGAGACTAGGTGCTTTGAATCGGTTCAAAGCGCAGGAGTGCAAAATCCTTACTTGCACAGATGTGGCAAGCCGTGGTCTTGACATTCAAGGAGTGGATATGGTCATCAACTATGATTTCCCGTTGAACTCTAAGGTCCTACTTGGTTGATCGGAGACTAGTTACTCGTATTATTGTGGAAATGCATGATATATCCTTGTCGCAGTTATAATTGAAAACTTCAATTCTTAGACAACCTCTACAAGGCTTTATCTTCTTCTTTTTTTGAAAGGTATGCGGCTTCAAATCTTGTGTTGCACCGATTGCAGGATTATGTTCATCGGGTGGGTAGGACTGCACGTGCTGGAGGATCAGGATGTGCTGTGTCCTTGGTAAATCAATATGAAGCTACGTGGTTTAAGATGGTTGAACAGCAACTTGGTAATAGCAGTGTCTATATATATAGCTTCTTGCTTGTCTTTCGACAGTTTGCAATGAATAATTATATAGTTGGGTCTCTTCAACTACTTTGCAGGCACAGTGATTAGTCTGAGCGTGGTGACTAAGAATGTAATCGAGGAGTTTGGAGGTCACGTAGCCGCAGCAAAGAGCATTGCACTACGGGTACGTATTCTTTGACATATGAATATATCCTTTTTCAGTGCCAAGAGTTTTGCATACTGCAGCTAGTAATAAAGTTTTACAAAGTTTTGATGTAACATATTGTATATTTTCTTTATGGATTCATATCATGTAATCATTATAAATTGAGCAATCATTCGTAGTCACTGAAGGAATCTGGTTTCTTCAAGAAGAGGAAAAGGATAGATGATTGTTAGGAAGAGGTGCAAGACTGTGCTCTGGTTTATGGGGATCAAGTTCCAGGAACAAGTCACGAGTACAGAATGTGGGAATTGGGATGATGTTATTTGATGTTTTTGAATACACTGGACTTTTCACGCTTACAACTCTAATGCCCCTAATTTTATAAAGAAATATATGCATTTTTGTAACTAAAGAAATATATGCATTTAAAATTATTTAAGAGGCGCTTTATTTATTTATTTGTTGGCGCTTTATATTCATCGGTCTAGTTATGTTCCATGCTGATATATATCGGTGACTGACGAGATCCTCCCGGCTTACAGTGAATGCTGTTGTGCCCGATGTCGTGTGTATTGCACACTATCTTGTCGTGTGTTTCACCCCACACGCCGGCCTAAAAATGGTGTGTTGTTACATGATTATTTCGATATGAGCACCTGATATTATTGCGTCTCAGTTGTGACTGATTCATCTGCCATATCTTGCTCTAGCTCAGCCTTTTGGTGTCAGATCTGTACTGTGTAAGATTAGCCATCTTTTTTCTAATCTGTCTGCAGAAGGTGCATATAGCACAGCAGCAGAAATTGGAAGAGGGTAGTAATTGGAGTAGGTTAATAGGTGTATGATTTCTGGCGGTGAACTGTTGCATACCTCCCCTCCGATCCATTTTGCTCTTCTTCTTTTTCTTTTTCCTTTAAGAAACTGGAGGGATCCAGGCTCGTCCTAGCCTCCTAGAGTAGTTTTCAAAACGTAAGTGCCCTTCTTGTATCTTGCCGGTCGGCCTATTGCCTTGGACTCCCGTTTGTTGGCTCTCTTGTCCTTTTTTTTTCAAAACAGGGTTGCCCATGGAATTTCATTACTTTGGGTAATGAAATTTCTAGCTCTATTCTCCTTAATGATTTGGGGTTCCATGATAAGCCTGCGCAGTGCGAAAAAAGTTGCTTTGATCGTCCTGTTCAACTCCTTGGTTCAGAAGGAATGAAAGGCTGCAAAAGGCAGATATGTGTTAGTGTGTACAAAATGGTGAGCAAAGTCAAAGGAGTTAACACACAATACGCAAGGAAAACGAAAATCCTAATTTCATACTATATACCTATCCACCCTAAAATATAAGTATTTGTTAATGTTCATAATTATGTTAGATTGTCCTTATTATTCAATTTTTTGTAAAAATATTGAAACAAATGCATTATATTTAAAATATATCTAATAATAAATTAATATATAACAAAATAATAAATTTTTATAATTTATTTGAATAAGATGAATGATCAAACATGATTTCTGAAAATCAAAAGATGCTTATATTTTGGAATGGAGGGTAATATATGGTCTTTGGCGTTGTATGCAGTCCATCTCAATTCCTTCTGTTCTTAAACACTACGTAGTATTATATATTATTTCTGAATATCTCTCGATTCTCTTCTTTATACGCTAGGTATGCCGGTATAGTGTTTAAGATGTTGGATTTAGGACCTAGATGTCATCGAATGAATGCTCGGTATACTTGCTTTCGGGAGGAAGCTAATCTAAACGGTGAGTCCAGAAGAAAGAAGTCCACTCGCTTGTCCGTTCATGGTGCCATCTCTCTGTGCACACACACAACACACATGTTCAGAGCACATGCATGTTGTCTTGCTGCTACAACAGCGTTCACTGGATGAGGCCAACGATAATTAAGAACACGTCCTCTCTGAAATTAATTAAGAGCAGTTCATGCTGCATGCTGACAACAAACAACACAGTAGCAGTAGGAAGCATGGGCAGTTTGTGCATCAATCGATACATCATCTCGATGCCAACAGCGCATATGCGCATGTAGCGAAGGACATCAGAATTTTTCTTGCATGCCGCATGTTTCTGCGGGCACGTGCACACACAATGACACAATCGATGGCGTCCACAGTGCAGTTCTCCGATACTACCTAGGGTTTCGGCAGCCGCGGGGTCCCCGTGTGCCGGATTCTCCATGCGTATGATGAGTCAAAATGTGCTGTGGTAGCAGCAGATCATGCCCTCTAGCTTGTCCCATCGCAGCCGCCGTGCGTAAGAACTGTACACGATCGGGGCGACTTGTGATTTGACGCAGTGCGGCGGCTGCAGCAGCCCTTGATTCATCTCCAGCAGGACCTACCTGTAGCTCGCGTTGAAAGTCAAATCAGGATCTTGCACGCTTGTTATTTTTTTCCAAAACAACAGGAGCTTTGACTGTGCTGGTCCCAAAAGTTCAGCGACGAGACGAGTCGGCACCTGATCATCAGCAATTCAGCCCGGCACGGCGGATTCTGGCGCTGGCTTTCTGTTCAGCAAGTCAAGCCAGCGACGACTCAGTACTGCTGTATCTTCAGCAAGAGGAAGAAAGAGTGTTGCCAAATGCCAAGAGACTCTCCGACGATCAAATTCTTGTTTCCATTATCTTAAAAAAACACCATTGTACATGCGTCATGATGGAATACAATAATCTCAGGATAAGACTCTAGAGTCCGATGAAAACATCAGACGCATGGCGAGAAAGTTGGGAGCCATATTAACTCCGCTGCGCATATTCAGCTATGGCCTGCGATCGACGCGCTGACGTGGTATATAGCCAGAGTCAAGGCCTCGTGCGGCAGGGACGACAGCGGCAGCGAGCGTCAGTGATTGGAACCATATTCGCATTCACCCCACGCGCGCAGGGGCTATATGCTGGGACCTGGGAGAGCCTTGCGATGCATTATCATTGGTCGGCCACACCATGATTCCAGTTCCTTGACGCCGGATTTTGCTCTCTAAGCTTTGGGCTGTAAACATCTTAGGACTCTCTAAACAATTGCACTGTGGAGATGGACTAGTAGTACACGGACGGGAGACAAGACAAAGACAACGCCTTTTCGACAGACTTCTTGGCTGATAGTAGGAGTACAAGACACTACTGCCCTCCGGAGTCCGGACTCTCACCCGGCCGCTTTTCAACTCGAACGATGGCCCTCTCCGATCCCTGTCGTGTTGTTGTTTTGTCTTCTGTCGCTTCATCTCTGCAAAATGCCTTCTGCCTCCTCAAGGGCCAAGGCGCGCATTCATGGCATGCCATTCACATACGCTGACACGCATAGCTCCTCGCTCCTTGATGGCTCGCTATAGTTAGCTTTGCAGCTCGGCATCGCTGCCTATGCTGCACATTACTGTATCAGCATCAGCATGTTACGCCAGCACAGTGGCCAATCGAGCAGCTTAGGTTAGCTAGCAGTGCCTGCGCGTGGAGCATGCATGCCCGCCCATGTATCTAGCATTGAGCAGCCACACGATTTCCTACGTTTTCTCCACTTTTTTCTGCGAGCATTGCGTTTTTATCCATGCTTACATGAGCATCTATGGACCCATGGTCCTACCGGCTACCCCTACTAATAAGAGTTTGGTGAGGCTTAATAACGGCTAAAAGGGGAATCAGAAGAATAATCCTCCCTAGAGTTCGTTCCATTGAGCAATCTCTTTCATTTTCAAGTCGTTTTGTTCATGCGACATATATCTAGCTACTTTTGGTCCATTATGATGCTCCCTTTGTTTGTTCTCGAGCAAACCACACAACATATCCTTGCAAACTACACTGACCATCAGTGCCAGTGTGTCCAGTATCTCTGGTCAGGATGCAACGTACTTCTTGATTAATCTCATGTTGCCAAACTTGCTACAAACTCAATGCAACATTATCCCTAGCAGCTAATATTACTACTGCATATTATTCATAATCCTTCCTTTGGTGAAAGCAATGTGGTCCAGCCGTGCAGGAACTGAACATGTCCCTGCTTCTTTTGGTCAACGTTTTCTAGAGAGATGCCGCAGAAACGAGTAAGGATTTTCAGGAAAGAAAATAATTGTCGTGGATAACTACTCATGACTAGACATCCGTGTAAAATATGTTGAAATCAAACTATGCTCGACAAGTGACTTGCCTGAGTAGTTTGCTGGTCGGTCGGAAACCAGCGTTAGATTGATACTACTTCATTGTCAATTAATCCCAAATCACACAACAACCAGGTGCTGTCACCTTTGTATCATTCCACTGATTTATTGTCAAATATATAGCGCCATATGTATAAACATACATACTGGGCAAGAAAGCAGAAACGAGTCAACGCCAGCAAACCACGGATATAGATGATTCAACTTACACAGCATCATACGTATTTTTCAAGTCCACAAATAAAAAGGTTATGAAAGTAAGCCAATAGTGCTAAGAACTATTTGTTATACATATGGATTGAAGTAAGCATAAGTGTCCCTTAGCAAGGATCCCTAGAGTCTTCGTGCTCTTTAAGTCATTTACCTGAAACATTAACCAAGTGTGCAACCTTAATTAGAGTTTAAAAAGACATTTATAATTAAAAAATGTCTCTATATCAAGCTTTTAAAGAACTATTAATCTTATAACAAAAAAGTTGAAGAAAATACAGTGTCAATAGTGGTGCCAAGACATGAACTTTTCTTTCTAAATCTTTGTAATTCTAAAATAATGTGCACGGCAAATTAAATTTCACGAGACCAATTTGAAGGCTAAGAATTTATTGAACTTGCCACAACAACCAGGAAATATCATCATACTAAAGTTCAAAATTTCTCAGACTTCAAATATCACACATATATTCATGTGAATTGAACATCAAATGAAGTATTGGAACTCAAGCAAAGGCACCAATGGCTTCTTCATTTTTTTAAGAAAGGGAAAACACAAAACCGTATCAAATTATTTCTTATATGTATAACATTTTCATAGACGTAAAAGTTATACTATTGCTATACAAATCCGCACCAATGGCTATTCCACTAACAGAGGAAACACTATAACATATATTATATTCTTAGAGTATCTAATAATTAAAAATATGATATTTTCTTGCATGTGCATATAACAAGAAGAATTTTCAAATAGCATAGTAGATAATCAAATTTCAAGTATACATGCTACACCTCTAGAGTACAGCATTATTCTTACACGCATAGACAGCTTGGCATTTCTCATGCATATAGACACAACTATGCTAACTGAGTATTTAGACATGCATGAAAAACAGATATTGGTGGCTGCATAAAGTTTGGATGGTTGTTCTCTCTAGTGCCGATTCACTGCTTGAGTCTTAGCACATTTGTATTGTACACATACTAAGGTAGAATATTTAGAGATAAAACTACAAAGAATAAATATTTAATTTACATGATTGGTGTAAATTTTAAGTTAGTTTTGATATAAAAGAATCTACAACTCTAATCAAGTTAGATCAGGCAAGTTCGTTTGGAATTGGTATATATATGGTGGTTTTGTTGTAATGTTTTTCATAATGAGTTTGCTTAATCCAGTACTGTGTTTCATGATTAATTGAATTTAAACAATTACAGATCATGTGTGCACCTCTCTGTAATAGGCTATTCTAAATTCGTCCCATAATATATTATGTATATACTTTAGTACTCCCTCCGTTCCAAATTATAAGACGTTTTTGACTTTTTGAGATTATGTTTGACCGTTCGTTTTATTCAAAAAATTTATGCAAATATACAAATAAATAAGTCATTTACAAAATATCTTTAATGATAAAACAAATCACCATCAAATTAATAACATTTGCATAAATTTTTTGAATAAGACTGAACGGTCAAACGTGAAGTCCGAAAGTCAAAAACGTCTTATAATTTGAAACAGAGGGAGTATTTGTTAAGCTTGCATGACTATATACAAGACAAGATATAGTGAAAGTAAACATCCTTTGTGTCCACAGAATCAACTCAACAAGTATCCCTTTGGTTTTTAAGAATTGGGCACTATTATAGTATATATTTGCATTGTAACCTCTACTTGCTCAACAAATCAAGGGGTGTAAACTTAAGCCTATGTAGTGCCTTTGCTCTTGCAGTACAAAACAATACCAGGTCATATAGTGATGCATTATTACTGCAGTGTTTTTTGTGAAACAAATTAGTACTAGTAATAGCCCAATCAGATTTTTTTGTCTTATGTCTGATATAATAACATTATGAAGCGCAGCATGCATCAATACAATCAGACTGTACGACGGTAATTTCCAAAATTATTTGCAGATGAACGAGAACAGTTCGCGCATCTATGATCTCGGAGACACACGGAAGAAAACCTATCTATGTGCAAAACAAAATAAAAAAAAGGACCGCAGAGAGGCGAACCTGCGCAAGATACGATAGCCCAGAGACTACTGCGCGGCGGTGGACCGCTCTTCCCCGCCGGCCGTGCCGGACTTGAAGAACGGCCCGCTGCCGATGGTCCCGAGGCCGCTGTGCTCGGCGACGCCCATGGTCGACGAGTACCCGAACCCGTAGCCTCCGCCTCCGCCTCCTCCTCCTGCGTTCATGGCGACCCTCGCCGCTGAGGCCTCCCCGCCGTCGTAGGTCCTGCTGGCCAGCATCTGGACGGCGCCGAACTGATCGTGCTGCATCTGCATGAACCCGCCGGTGGAGGACCCTCCGATCGCCGCCGCCGCCGCAGCGGAGTGGCCGCCCATGTTGATCAAGTTCTGCGTGCAGTTGTTGGGCACCGGGTTGCCGATGAAATCCGCCATCGGCGCCGGCCCGTTGGATCCCATGGCGGCAGAAACCGCCGCCGCCTGCTCCGCCGCAGCCTGCAGGGAATTTTTTTTGAACAAGATGCAGT
The DNA here is from genome assembly GCA_031894775.1 of Chloris gayana. NCBI lineage: Eukaryota > Viridiplantae > Streptophyta > Magnoliopsida > Poales > Poaceae > Chloris > Chloris gayana. The sequence goes on from JAUNZO010001603.1 coordinate 108,388, forward strand.
ACTCGTCAGAGAAACGTCCACACGTACCGTGGCCGGCCTCTACATTGGTCTTCTGAAACGAATTGAGAAACCGTAGCACGTGCGTGCGTTTGGTTCGTCACCTGGTACTTGGAGAGCTCGTAGCGGGCGCGTGCGAGCTCCTGCTGCAGCAGGCGGAGGCGGTGCTGCAGGACGGAGATGACGCCGACGCAGCCGTAGACGGGGTCGCGGAGGCGCATGTCGGCCTCGTAGGCGAGCGAGTTGACGGCGTCCTCGCGCTGGTAGGGGTGGAGGTCGTTGAGGATCTTGGTCACGTTGCTGGCGCCGAACACGCGGTGCACGTGCACGAACTTCTGCGGGTTGTCCGGCGGGAAGTAGGGCGCGAACACGCAGTCCGGCTGGCACTTGCGCCGCAGGAACTTGCACGCCGCGCACGGCGACCCCGTGCCCGTGCCCGTGCCCGTGCCGCCCGGCGGCGGGGCGGCGCCGGAGCTCGACCCGCCCGGCGTCGGCGACGACGTGGCCGCGGTGATCGCGGACCCCGTCGAGACCGGCACCGAGCACGCCGACGAGGAGGCCATCTCGATCTCTCCGGGCCTGCTATTAGCTGCTCTCTATCTGCTTCTGCTGGAAGAAACGAGAAGATCCAGAGGGCGGAGTGTGAGGGTTTGTCTGCCGCCTCCTCGATATGGTTTGCGAAATTAAGGAAACATGTATAAGGAAATGAAATCATAAAATCTGTCCTGCTAAATCTGAGCTGGACTGCCGAAATGGCTCGGAGCCATTATAGGAATTTGCCGGCCACTCTCGAATCATCATTCCCTCTCTTTGCAAAACAAAATTTTTAATAAAGAACCGCGTACGTATGTTCTTGTATCTGACGCGGCAGCAGTGACTCCAGAAGAAGTGATTGATTGAAGGAAACGATGATGAAGAACTTGTGGGGCGAGAGAAACCAAGATGACGCCGAAAGACTGAGAGAAGGTGGCTATACCGGATCCGACGCCGGCGTGCGGCGGGGGACAACAAGAGAGAAGGCCCCTTAATTACCTTACCGTCGTCGGGGCGGGGCGAGTGGTGGGTTGAAGTTTTCTTCCGCGCAGCTGCTCCGCCTCAACCTCCGCCTCTGACGAGGATGCTTTATCCTCGCTTTCGTCTCACTTCCACTTCACTTCTCAACAGCCTCCTCCTATTTTTTAGCTACGGGCCTCGGTTTCTCTTTCTCTTCTCTCTTCTCCTCCACACCTGACTGACTGATGAGTCGGGTGTTTGTTTTAGAGAGAGAGCTAGAGAGAGAGAGAGAGAAAGGGTACGAAAATGACGCCCGTGCGGGACTGGTGGTGGATGCAACATTACTGGCACGATGTTGCATTTCTACACCACGTCTCTAAGGAATATATGTTTTTTTTTTCAGGGAAAACGAATATAATGTTTATGATCACACCTAAGCTCAGTCGCCCACAGGTTTCTAGCTAGCTCCTTGCTACATATATATCACTTCACGACCAAATTTTATTCTTTGTAGGAAAAGGGCAAATAAAATGTATTATGCATTCGTTTGGAAGGGCAAAATTTTACAGACCGATGGAAGAGTAAAATATATTACTAGAGTTTTTTTCCTTAGATTTTCACTCGTAATTGACAACTTGCCTAAGTGTCTTCAGGGAGATGCATGGAACTCACACGTCATCCTCACCATCATTTGGATCCACACGTGGTCACCTCAAGTTCTCAATGTCAAATTCTTATTCATCCGACGTGAACTCCTTGGTGCCGCCTTGTCCTCATTCAGAAAAGAAGGCGACAATGAGAATTTCACCAGCAGCCTACGGACTCCGTTTGACTTCCACTCATGCTTCCCCTTACCCTGGTTACGGCATCGTGTCTGCATAGCATCAGTGTCACAATGATGTGCCTACTGAGAGTGGGAGATTTATAGCTTGAACAACCACATATGAGTATGTATGTAGTACATACACGTAGCTAGAAGAGAGCCAGTTATGTGCATTATTGCAAGACCACTTTTCTCTTGTGCCAAGATCGCTTGACGGCTCCATTGTGGCAACTTGAGTTTGTAGCACCTAAATTGCAACAAGTTAAGAAATATTTGCTAACTAAGCAACAATATATAAAAGTCAGCCCATACCCACAACTGACATCCCAGATCAATACGTGATTATATCACAAATTTGGTAAGAAATATATTTTGTCCAATAGAAGTGCTCACTATTTTAGAGCAAATTCCACAAAACTATATATGGACGGACATATAAACTATATGACAATGTATGCGCTTAATTTTTGTGTCTTTTGTGTTACACTTTGATCTTAAAAATTTAGTTGTGTGAAATACAATGCGATTTAAAGCTAGAGTAGTTCTTTAATATAATTCATTAATGTATAAGTTTGTAATAGTTTATTAGATACTACCGGAATAGTATGCTAATCGAGACAAATAAATATCAATGATTTCTGTATATTTTTAATATATTCAATAATATATGTTGAAGTGGGGTATATTTGTTAGAAACACAGCTAAAATTGCATTGTTATATATATGATCTAAAGCTCTCTCATGTATTTTAAATCTCAGATGGATCTTTGTATATTGCATACAAACTTTTTTAATTCAAAGATTTCTAACCATCCCACAGATGCCACAGAGAGTACTAAGAAACACTGAGCATCGCATAGAATGGGTTGAACATTCCACAACGCTAGAAAGAAAAAACTGATACTTCTAATGCGAAATTATGACCTAAAATTCTTTACTCTTTTATCTTCAAAAATATTATGTGTGCAACATGCCACAAACCCTAGGATGATGTGCCATGATTAGGATTGCTTCTGGTGCTGGACCAAACAGAAATTATTCCGGGACATTGCCGTCCGTGAAATTATAAGAAGAAATGTAATGTACCTGTACTAGTGGCACAAAGACAACAAGAACTGGCATAGAGGCATGGGATGATCCAGCATTGAGAATACGAAAATGGTTGCTAATTGATGGAACTACATGATAACTATTTTGATTAGAAATGGGAAGGATGTTGGAGCCGGTCAGGTGTTGTGTGGTACACATCCTGGGTGTTCCATCAAAAGACATTCATGTTTCAACTGAATGAAAAAAATAAGTGTAGCTAAGGTACATTATTAACGTTTTGTCCCTCTCTAGAGCAGCGTATTATACGGGAGTACTAGCACTTTAATAAAGCTCTTCATATTACTCCAATGCAAGCGAGACATTGCACATATGTACGCATAGAGCTCCAACCAATCATTGGATCTCGAATAAATGGCACGATGCAAGCCCCCACTTGAATGAATTTCCTCTCCAACTCAGCCAGTGCCCACACCACGGCTCTGACGCGAGACGAGCTAGCCGTCGATCGCAGAGCGTCCGTGCTGCCAGAGGCGCCGCTGCTGGGGCTGCCGCGCTCCGATCCCCTCCTCGACAATAAATTTGCCCCGATTTTTCACATGGTGACGGGGGAGCATTTTCAGAAGTCAGGTGTGGTACCCGGCCGGCCGGACTTTGACGCTCATCTATTGATCTCTCTCTCTCTCACTCACTCTGCACGGGCTCTGCTGCTGCGTGCCCCCAAAATTGAATTCGATGCTTGCATCGCATGCACGGCTCAATTCCAGGACATCTTGTACGCTGCGGGACATTGAATTTGTCGGTTGGGTCCGCTCGTGGCGTCACTGCATCGTGCGCGCATGATGGCTTGTCAAGCGCGCGCCCGTGGCCCGGTTGCATCGCATGCGTTCTTGCTTTTGCCTTTCAAATGTGTTCAGTTACCGTGGTCCACCCTACCGATAAGCTAGTGAGCCTTGACCATTTGGTTGTTGGTCAGTTATGCCTGTGAAGATCAGGATCCGAGCAGCCTAGTTTGTTTCCATATCTACACTATGTGTAACTGCTATAGAACAGTACACATCCATTTTTTTTCTTGTGTGGTTCTTGAAGTCAATTTTTTTACTGTTGGATGGCTAAAGATTCATGCTCAATCCCACAATGTCGCCAACATTTCCAGCGGATATGGCGCGCTACTGACGTGCTCACAGTTCCAACATTTATCTTCGTCCATTCTAAATTACTTGTCATTCTATCTTTGATCAAAGTAAAAAAAAATCTTAATTATATACCATAAGTTTCTAAAATTCATACACTTTAGCAAAATAAGGTTTATATCTATATATACTTGCCTTGACGTACAGTGAATTATATATTTATATCAACTATGAGAAATACTTTCATGATATACTCCCTCCATTTCTAAATGTAAGCATTGTTTTACTTTTAGAAATCATGATTGACCGTTTGTCTTATTCAAAAATTTATGAAATTTTTATTTATTTTTATATGATTTGTTTTATCATGGTATGAATTTTAAGTATGACTCGTTTTTTCGTAAAAAAATTAAATAAGACAAATGAATAAGGTGATGTCCAAAAAAGAAAAGAATGCTTATATAAAGGAACGGAGGTAGTATCAGTATATTATAATCAATAGGGGCATTTGCCCCTCCTGCTCCATAAAAACATGATAAGTAACTTTGAACAGAGAGCTTCTAACATGAAAAGTTTCTCCTATAGTCAAACATGCAAATAGTTTTACGTACAATTATCTCTTTTCATTGATAAATTGTGGCAAGTTAGGAAACAGTCTCGTATTCCCTGGAGTAGCACGAAGGACCAAAGCTCTTGAGCATTGTTTCATGCCATCTCATGGGTATATTGAGGAGGAATAGTAGAGGTGTGACCAAAGCTCTTGAGCATTGTTTCATGCCATCTCATGGGTATATTGAGGAGGAATAGTAGAGGTGTGAGCGATGAATTCAGAGGACATATATAACCTAAGGCCAGTGTTCAAAAGATTGACAAAATAAAATACCGAAAATTAGTTAGTCACTACCAATTCCCATATCATGGAAACCGTTCCATTTTAAAGCAGCGGATACCTGTCGTATCAATTCTACTGGATCACATCAGCCGCTGTTCAAGTTGAGGCCGGTCGATCCCGATCGCCGCAGCACTCACCAGCCATGTGCCAGGGAAATTAAGAGCGCGATCTTGTACCACTGTTACCAGGTAGCTAATCTGTAGGGCGAACCGGCGGCATGCACAGCGCAGCCACCCGACGGTGGTCCGGCGCGGACTGGTCCTCTCTTCTCGTCCCGGTCGACCGATCAACCCGGCGGAAGGAGAGATGTTTTATTTTCAACGCAGGGCGGGGTTCGTGCAGTTGGATGTCTGGCCGGCGGCCTGGCCGGCGTACGTCGTAGCAACGGAAGAACTGCGCCAGAGCAATAAATCGCCGCCGCAAGAACTCATGTGCCCGACTCCCCGGCGATTAATCCTCCGCCGGAACCAGGCGGCGCGAGTGAGCGGGATTCACGGGGATCGTGGTGTGGCGCGTGTGGCCGATCCATCACACGTAAGCTGCAGCAGAGCATGGCCGGGGTCAGGGACCAACACGAGAAGCTCCGTACCGAGTTTAAGGGCGTGCTCGGTTGTTCCAAGACAGGTTCTACCCACAGGCTTCCATGGCACGACTTAGATCTTGGTTTGGCAACTTCTATCTCTTTGCTAACCATTTACACACCTCTCTGCTTATAATCTGTTACAAGCTCCTCTCTCAGGCCTTCTTTATCCTTCTTCTCTTGGCTAAAAACACATAAAGGCGACGTTCGTATTTCCCGCCACTGTTTCGACACGTTTGTGGGGCGCCATGAGGAATTAATTAGGATCTTGAAATCTCGCGCTTGTATTAATTCCAACCGTTGTTGACCAGAGGGTCCGGGACACTTAGCAACAAGACCACCATGAGAGCAGTACTGTCGTATTCGTTTTGAATATTTGTCGTGGCCATGACCGTGCTCGATCGCTCTAGATAAAACACCTTGGGCCTCCTTTTTCAGTGCTATCTAGTTTTAATCAGCTGTTGTAGTTGTCTCAACATTCATAGAGTACACAAGTTTATTCTTCGTTATATGTACAAAAAAGTAGACCCAGGAGATGTGTTGTGCCAAGTAATGTACTAACTTGGAGTACTTTGCTTTCTACCACCGCTCATCAAGCTTACATGCTCTCTCACACGTTTCTTTTGTTGACGTTAACTAGTGAATGTTTGCACTAGCCAGCTCCAACTAAAGAAAATGGGAGGAGGATGTGGCCTCTTGGTGCAACCATGCATAGATTTTCTACGATAGACATAAATGTACTTGCAGGTATGCATGGCCAGGCACCAACGACCGCGATCACCATCACCAACATCACTGATGGAGCACCTTTAATGTTCAACCTCCAGGAAGGACCTCTCTCAAACAAAATACCCTTGACGCATCAATCAGCTTTTATTTGCAAGATCTAGGCAAATTGTACTGTCCTTGAGATAGACAACCAACAAGAACCGGTGCTAAAATTTCTCTTGAACCAATTTTTTTCTGTGTTCTCAGTTGAGGAAATTGCCTTTATTTAACCTGGTTTTGGTCGTATCTTTTAATTTTTATATACATCCTTTTATGGTTCCTTATGTATTTTTGTTTCAAGAAAAAACCAAATAAATAAAGATCAGACCACATGATTCCCATGAAATTCTTCTTGACTCTCTCTAACAGTTGCATGGCAGATAAGAAGAAGATGAAAGACCTGGATGCTCAACCGAGCGCTGCTATATTTACAAAAAGATTAACGTAAATCATATGTATTGCATACACGATTGTAATATGGAAATATAAAGTGCTACGTTGAGCTTCCTTAAATCATGGAGCAATGATATGATGATTATCACAAAACACGTACTGCATCACGTAGGTTTTACGTGGGTTCTTTACTTGTGGTTTGTGTCCGCTTGCAAGTACGTACATACTACTACATGATGCAATTTTTTATATTTATACAGTGCACGTGCCACCCCTCCCAAAAAAAAACCATGTGGTCAATATAAATGGACCCAACATTAGGAGACATTAGCTATGTAAATTCTACTACTACATATGTGTACGTAGGTCTTTTATTGAACAAAAAATTCAGCTTTATTTATCTCATGATTTTTGTTTAGTGTAGCAATATGGGTAGGCCCCATACATTAGTATATTTTTATTCGTTATTATTTCTAGGTAATATGCATAATGCCACAATAAATACTCTAATGCTCACCTTCACAATGGCTATGTCCTCCTATATATGTACTACATTTATTGTATAATACTGTACTACCTCTTATGTACTCCTACATACTGTAGCTGCTCTGAAAGCAACGCACGAGCCATGGATTTTATTTCGTGCCGAAGCAAAGTAAATGTTCCGTGCATGTGTGTGTGACCCATATATGCACGTCTGACAGTGCTACGTACTGTCAACAAGCCCTGTAGAACGTACGTACAGAGAGCGAGAATCTGTGCCCCCGGGGGCGCACGGCGCGTTAGGGCGTGTAGGACGCCGAGTAGTATATGGCACAATCGCACGATTCCAGTTCCGGGAAGAGGCCGTGCTGGCTTTCGCGCGGCTCGTGCGTGCCTCGCCCGCCCCGGCTCTAGTCACTTGACGGTTCAATGCGGCAATGATATGGGCTCTGCCGTCGTCGTCGTAGTAGGATCGCGAGGGCGCCAGCATGCAGCAGCGTCAGGAGCGTTGCTCGACGGCACTGTTTCGATCAGCTCCGACGACGACGACGACGTGACTGGTTGACTGGTCTACGATGGTACTGGCTTCTTGGTCATTGCACGTACAGTGTGCAGCAATGGCCCGAAAGGCACCGCCCGCCAAACAGCTACCCGCCGCCGTGCGCCGACCTCTGCATTATGCCTGGCTCGTGGTGGCGAAGACCGAGCGCGAGACTGCTGAAATCCTGCTTGATGCATCGATGCGGTGTACTGCAATCATGCATGCATCAATGCGTGAGTAAATGCAGGACTATATAGGAGTACTAATTTGTTACTTAGGCCCCGTTCGTTTCCTGCCTCTAAAATTTAATACTGTCACATCAAAGAGAATTTTATAATTTATAAATATTTTGATCAATTTAATGATAAAACCCTATTGACAGATTGATGCTAATTTTCGAGATGAATCTAATGAGCTTAATTAATCTATATTTTACTAAAGTGATGCTACAGTAATCATCTTTTAATCACGACTTAATTAACCTCATTAGATTTGTCTCGTGAATTAGACTAGGGACCTATAATTTGTTTTATAATTAAACTTTATTTAATACTCTTAAATAGTAAGATTCTTTTTGATGTGACAACTATATAGTTTAGACCTCAGCAACGGCCCTGTGAGAGAGAGAGAGACGTCCACATGTTCTGAACACTGAACTGCTTCCTGATATTCATTCATCACAGTAAGTCCTGTTTTGTGCCTGGGGGTCGGAGCGCACAAGACCAGAATGAATAAACGAATGAATGCCATATCTGTGTATGCATCAGTGCATGTCAGCATGAATCAAGGAACATCGTGCCGTCTCATCACACACACACTCCCTCGTGTCGATCGGCCCCAGCACTTTGAGTTCTCGCTCCTTTTATTGGACATGTACCGGCTGTCCTCTTTCAGCCTTGGATCTGTGTCTCTCTGTTTTTTGCTGCTGCTATGTGCCTATATGCCATTCATTTCCGAAAGCGTTTCCCGGTAAATTTCCAAAATGAGCTCCTCCTACGACTGGCCGGGGACTACAGATGAGAGTTATTATCATAATACTCAATCAAGGGGCTGCGACAGCCGACAGATCACGCAGTACACGTGCTACTGCATTGTGAATCATCACGTACGCGTATATAATCAGCAGAACGCGAGAGAGGTTTGTTCAACTGGTGCACTTGATGAGCCGTGGCTATCAACCGTTCGGTAACAATGACCGGGACGAACACGTCGCAGAATATATGTACACTACTGGTATATATATATATATATCGCGGCCAACAAAAAGAACAAGATTAGTCACTGTTGAGCATTGGAGATCGACAAGCACGTTGCAATGATGGCCTTGGAGAAAGCACCAGCTCGACCGATCATTGCTACGGGGCCAGCGCACTGGACAACTAGCGCACCACCTTGGTCCAACAAGCGTACTTCCGTGCCATCGCCATCCGAGGGCCTCGGCCCACGGCCCGGCCCACACGTCGCTCATTGCTCGACCGTGCAAACACGCCGCCATGATGGTTTGCTCCTCGAAGGAAAAAAAGGTGGGTTTCTCCTTTTCTCAGGGCGGGCGATGTCGCGTCGTGTTTATTTCCACCTGACGATAGCGAGCGACTTACGTGGAAATGTACTGCTCCCTCCGTTCTTTTATTCTTGACGTTTCAGACCAAAGAAATGAACTAAAAACAAACTACAATGCTCTGTCCGAACGTCAAGAATTGGAAAACCACGAGATTGTCAATTTGTTTCGGAAGATGCATGCTTGGTGGCCACGGATGGATGCAACAGCGAAGCTATAAAGTAAACTCAAATTAATAAGAAGGCGTTACCTTGCATTGTTGTGCCTAGGGGTACTGATGCCAAGGTAAAAAATAGCGGATAGCGGGTTGGTCGTGAATTAGTGTTTTTATAGCGGAATGCGGATAGCGGACGCTATTGTGGGCGCTAAGTTTCAATAGCAGAATTCAAAAATATTGATAATTTTTACATATATCTATATATTTTCTATATAAAAAATAATGAGTAGCCGCCACGAAATATTGTGGTGGGGTCTCGATTAAACTTAGGCGTTGTAGGGAGTTGTAAGGCATAATCTTAACGCGGTTAGGGGTATGCACTTTACATGTTGACCCATAAACACATAACATATCTTGAGACAAACTGCTATTGCGGTCGCTACATCGCAATTGCGGTCCGATATTGCGCAAGATACACGCAATTGCGGCCGCTAAGTTCCAAACCGCTATTTCAAGACCGCTACACCATTGCGGTAGTGTCATGGGACCGCTACCGCTATAGCGGCTGCTGTAGCGGCTGCTACGACCGCTATTTATTTCCTTGACTGATGCCCATCTTGCTCAGCTCGATTCGCATTGGCTCGTTAGAAAATTAGTTCGGCTCAATAATCAGTTCGAGCTAGCTCGTTAATCTTGTGATCTAGTAATATAGAACAATATAGATATTATACTCTCATAGTCTAAAATGTTTTATTGTAAATTAGATCATGATTTATACTTATGAAATATGTTTCAAAATAACTAAATATTAAGTCAATATTTGATTATATATTGCTATTGAACGTTACTTATTCTCAATGTTTCATAGCTCGTTGAGCTCGCGAGCTAGCTTGTCTCGACCCACTAATTTGATGAGCTAAAAGATAAGCTCGGCTCGGGTCGTTAAAAAATGAGTCGAATCGAGCTACTGATGAGTTGAACCAAAGCCACGAGCTTCGAGCTTTCGGTCCACCTTTAATTGTGGATAGCTTTTTATGTTCTCTCGCTTTCCCCCTTCCGGATGGATAACTCTCCCGCGAACGGTGCAAAATAGAGAGACTAAAGCTGTTTTTTCTTTTCACTTTAGCAGGCACAAACATAGTTTCACCCATCCAAGCATTGATGTTTGATGTTTCATTATCCTATATGGAAATTGAGGGTTACATTCTATTAATTGACTAACTAATTAGATTGATCATCCTATTGATGGACAGGTACTGTTCTTTGGTCATTAAAGGAATATACACAATACATTTAATTTGTTTGATTGCACATGGAGCAAATCTATGTACAAGAAAGGTAGCTACTTTTTCTCGAACACACAGGAGAAGTGTAATTCATTGTATTAAGAAGAAGAAACGGTCCAAGTACATGGCCTCGATTGGCCTGAGATTTTGCATCAAGTTACTTTCGCTTTGGTTAAGTTGGAAACTATTGCACAAAGCCTAGGCGTCCACATCAATCGACGAAGCCGCCTTGGCACTGACCAACATCCATAGCCGCACTTCAATCATAATGTCCTGGAGCAGCAACTATGGTCGTGGAGGGGTTCCATAAAAAATGCACCGATTGCGGTGTTTTCAGGTCTCCCAGGCCAGCATGACTGGAGTATTGAAACCCTTTCGTTGCTCCTCTTGGTCATCTGTTTGCTCGCGCGCTTCTACCAATCCTGGAAGGCACACTCATTTGGGTTCGGCGCCACCTCTTGTAGTTGAACCCGGTGTAGTAGTTTGAACTAGACCTCCATAGTGAAAACACAAGGGATAAGCACGTGGTCAATGCTCTCCATCTCCTGGTCACACGGAGGGCAATAAGTTGCAGGATGAGGTAGGCCTCGATGAGCAAGACGATCTGCAGTCCAACACCGCTTCCATGCCGCAAGCCATATGAAGATCTTGACCTTGAGCAGTGCCCAAGATCGCCACAGTCTTTTGTGCGGCTCAAAGGTTATCCCGCCAATGACGAAGAACATATTTTAGGCGGATTTGGACCTGAATATGCCGGTCGGGCATGGCGTCCAAAAATGCACATCAACGCTCTCCGACTGCAGCGTGACCAGTGCAAAAACGTAGCTAATTACTATCATTTGTAGATGCAACTGTACGGGGGGGAGCCCCTACCCCTCTTATAATTCTTAGTTGATTTATCCTATTAATATATGTGCATCTACTTCTTGGATTACATGTGAAGAAACAATATTGAAAAATAAATTCAGCAACGTGACCATCGCAACTACTACTAGCATTGAGACACTACCAAGTGGAAGCAACATTGTCGTGCTCTTGGAACGTCAGGAGTAACAAAAAGTTGAACATATCAACATTTTGAGTTCAATTTTGAAGAGAGAAAAAAAGTCAAAATCACAGTTGTTACAAAACTATTTACCCTAGTAAATTTTAAGAAATCCAATGTGTCGTTTCAAATATTTAAACCATATATTTCAAACAAATGCATGAAAAGTTGGCTGGGCATATTGTTGTCAGAAAAAAATGGTTAGAGGTTTATAGGAAGGAAAGGTTAAACATGTCCTTTGTGCCACTAGTTATCGATCTTCACCATCGCAAAAAAAAAGTTATCAATCTTCAATGTGCCATTTAGCAACGGATAAGATATTCATCCCTGTGACCCTGTGCGCACCAAATCCTATTTTGTGCCGGGCAATTCATGTCAGCATGCATGTTTCTACTTTCTAACATAACATTGTCATTGTGTCGTCTTATAAGACATTGGCCTAAAAACAGATGTTCTTTTCGGCGGCCATATGGCCCGTGTCTTTCTATTCACCGGCAGAAGAGTTTCTGGTAAAAACATTCTGAATGCACTCCTGCACGTGAGTCAAGTCAGAAGTGGTAACGCTTTCAAAAAAGAAAAAAAGGGAGTCAGAAGTGGTAACGCGGCCTTAAGATCAGTGAGGTAAGTCCCACGACGAACAACAAACCCGTGTGCTCCTGTACTGTTTATTGCACGTAGTACTAGCGAACGAAAAACGTAATGATGATAACGTTGGAGAAAGCGGCTCGATCAATCATGGCTGCGAGCCAGCACGCTCGCTGCACACCTCGCTTCGCAACAGCAGTACAAGTGTACTTTCCCTAGTGCCGTGCCATCGCCGTCGGTGGGCTTCGGCCCACTGTCGGCCTGCCTGGCTGCCCCGGCCGGCCCACGCGTCCTGCGTGCCGGACGCTCGCCGTGATGGAGCAGAGCTGTCGTTCGTGAGATATGGCGTGCTGTTTATATTCTCTGGCTGAGTGATGAACTTGGAGCCGTATGGGTGCCTGCCCGGTGACTCGAAGCTGACGGTCAATTGGCCACCCGCCGCCCCACGGATGTCAGCAGGTTCACCGTGGTCATGCATCGTGTGGGAAGAAAGGGAAGGTTATTCCGGCGTCGGCGCGAAGGCTGGCTGGACCAGCAGAACGAGCCGCGCGCGATTTACGGCCGCAGCGGAACCGCGCAGAGTTGACCATTCGCGCTCGCGGAACAGCATCAAAAGTTCAAAACACGGTTGGATCCCAAGTTCACAGCTTCGTCGTGGGGGCGGCAAATGTGTGCGCTCACTAGTGAATTTCCCTCGGTTCAATTCAATTCAATGCGAGTTCCACTTCCCAGTTGCACTTCACTAAAGGGCAATCTTTTTACTCATCACTCGGTTATAATTACCTTCTACTAATAGACAAGCTTCAGAGATTCAAAAAGTAGAAATAAAATCATACACTCTAAAAACAGGAGTAATTTTAGTCATGCTCTCTTTCAGCTTTAGTTCTAGATTCCACAATCTAAACTTTCAACCACTTACGGTGAATCATAATAGTATATAGACAAAATATTTATACTACAATCTAACAAAAACTAGTCCTAAGTAGATTGCAATATTTTGAAATTTAACATAAAATGTACCTCTTCATTTTAGTTTTAGATTGTAAAATGTAGAATCCATGATCTAATGTTGGAACAAAAGGGTCTAATTAAAGGATCATGGCTGTAATATATTACGATCAGGATCTAATGTTGTACCACATTAGCTGAAATCTGAACTCTTATATGTCAATCGAGATGTTTTTCAAGAGTCACATCTATAACAACCATAATCATCAAATAGGCAGTGAATGTAGAATTGTTTTTTCTCTCTTTGTAGTTGAAGATGCCCAAGAGCAGTTCTATATATGTTCCATAATTTACGGTATATCTAATTTAGTTTTTATTCTGAAAAACTAGTTTATAGAGATGATGTTTAGAAAAACATTTAAAAAATAATGGAGCAAGTTGTTTCAATTATTTTTTAATCAGTTTGATCTAAATTTTAGTATTTAGTGGTAAAATTCTACTGGATATCTCCGAAGAGACAGTTAATGGTTACCTTTTGGTTTTGATTAGGGCAAACCAACTTTTTGTTCTTTTTAGACAAAACAATTATAGGTATAACTGGTTCGTCCAATTGGTATGAAACTAAGACACAAAAAATAGTTTTTAGTCCACAGTCATATTGATTTAATTAGTGGACCCTGGTTAGATCTATAGCATTGTTGTATGAGAAACTAGTTAGTACAATACAAGGGTAAATTCCTTATTTGTCATTGGAAATTCTATGGTTCCCTTATTTACCATCGATTTTTTTCAATTTACTTATTTGCCATTAGATAAAAATTTGTATTCATTATCTATCACTCTAGTCATTTTAGTTGATAGAAATATTTGCTCCTATCGCTAGAATGTTTATGCTGCAATAATAATTAGGGTTGTCTTAGTATATACTTTATGTTAAAAAAAGTTTCACATTTTTTGGATGAATATTAGTGTTAAATATTATTTTCCTCAAAATTACAATTTTCACCAAAAATTTTAATTTTTTTTGACATAAAGTACACATTGAGACGACCTATTTTGCTACTATAGTAGGAGAAATATAGCAATAGAAGCAAAAATTTCTATCATCAAATGTTACTAGAGTGGCAAATAAAGGATTCAAATTTGAATCCAATTACAAATAAGAGAATTGAAAATTTTTTATAGCAACTAAGAAAAAGGTATAATTCCTAGTGACAAATAAGGAATTTACCCTAGAACCTGAACAAAAATTGTCCTGGAGGATCGATACAGGTACGGTCCTTTCCACACGACTTTTTACTACTGGATTTGGCTGAATGCTTGTGCAATTTGTTTATGCTACTATATACAAGAAGAATTTATTATTTTCTTAGTCGAGCCGTAAAAATGTCTGAACCCCAAGTTAAACCCACGACCCGAAGATTCCCAAACCCTTGCGCTTCTTGTCTGCCCCCTCACTTCCGGCGAGGCCGCCATGCTCGCCGCCGCCCGTTCCCTCCGCCGCCTCTCATCTTCCTCTTCTTCAGCTCGGTCCCTCGGTCGCGCCCTCTCCCGCGCTGCCCCATCCCCGCCCTCGGCTCCGCATCCCCTCCCACCGTTCCGGACCCTGACCCGCGCGCTCCTCCCTCACCTCGCCGCCGGGCCCCGAGTATTCAACACGCCCTTCTCCACTTCGGCCCGCTCCCGTCTGGTAGAATGCAGCGTGAAGGTCACCCCGTCGATACCCGAGGCGGCGGAGGGGAGGAGGAAGTGGAGGCTCTCGCGCGGCATGACACGGACGCGTACGCGGCAGTGGAGCTGGCGCTGGACTCGGTGGTGAAGGTGTTTACCGTGTCCAGTAGCCCCAATTACTTCCTGCCATGGCAGAACAAGGCGCAGCGGGAGAGCATGGGCTCTGGTAAGCCAACGATCTTAGCTCTCCAGCCGTAGGAGTGTGTTGCTGTTTTTGGTTCGGATCTCTGCTTTCTGTATAAAGTACCCAGGTGCGAGTAGGTTGTGATCAAGTTTGTTTGGAGTGATTGACTATCGTCAAATTGGCCCAAAATTGCCTTCTTTACCCCCTTTGTCTGAAATTTATAACTTAAAGGTGTGGTTAAATCACATTTTCAATCCGTGTCACAAAAGACACTGGAGTTATTTGCTGGTTGAACTCGGAGAGGAAGCAGCTTGTGTGAAAATGGTATAGTTACGGATGATGCCTCAGAAGTCCAATTCCTGTTCTATTGTTTACTATATGCCATAGAGCAGGAACCTGTAGTATCTTTAGATTACTGGTTCAATGTGGGGATGATGGAAAAATCAGCCAGTGTAGGCCTCATTATAACTATAATTCCTTCTTTGGCAAGGTAGCTGGTAAAGGAGGACAGTTCTTAATCTTTGATCTGTGTCTCTTTGTTGTAGGCTTTGTAATTTCTGGGAAGAGAATTGTGACAAATGCCCATGTTGTAGCTGATCATACATTTGTCCTTGTGAGGAAGCATGGATCACCCACTAAGTATAGGGCAGAAGTCCAGGCTGTTGGTCACGAATGTGACTTAGCTCTATTGACTGTTGACAGTGAGGAGTTCTGGGATGGGATGAATAGTTTGGAGCTTGGAGACATTCCCTTTTTGCAAGAAGGTGTCGCGGTGGTTGGCTACCCTCAAGGTATGAGTTTGAAGACTTAAATTTGGTGATTGAAGGTCCAATATACTTTGCAATATTTGGAATACTATTTTGTATATGAATGTTTAACTTGTTTGTTGTTGATTTCATACACCAAGTGAGTTAAATTAAAGTTGTGCATGCAGCATACTTTCTCAATGAGTGAGCATGCTCTCGATCACACCTGCAGATAAATTAGTAAATTATATATCCAAAATATTAATACATTATGCTGTTGAAAAGGAGGTGCTCGAAGCTTTATATGATTGCACCAATCAGTTCATAAATACAATTGTTACACTATTAATTTGGTCATTAATCATGAGAACATTAGCAATAAGTGGACTCAAAATAGGTGTACTCTCTTGCTTGTGATATCTTGCATGTCAATAACTTGTGAATAGGTTGCCTCTTGTGAATAATACATCATGCAAGAGTAATATCATTAGAGGCTTTCTTGCCTCTTGTGACATCATCGTTGCACATTGTGCTGTGAATTCTTGGGAATGCCTTATCATTTTCTATGCATAGTTGTTCCTCTAGTGATATTCATGCGACTCAGTATTTGTCCTCTGTCACTAAGATTGCCTCCTATTTTTATAATATTTTTTCTCGAACGAAGATGCCTCCTACTATTCGTACATCTCATCTGACTTCAATGCTATATCGCTAGCATGAATTGATGTGCAAGAATTTTTCTTCAGAAAATAGAATGCGAAAAAATATATGATTCTAGTACTCTTATGCCTCAGGTGGAGACAACATTTCTGTCACCAAGGGGGTTGTCTCTAGAGTTGAACCAACACAGTATGCCCATGGTGCTAGTCAGCTCATGGCAATACAGATAGATGCGGCAATCAATCCAGGCAATAGTGGTGGGCCTGCAATTATGGGTGATAAAGTAGCCGGAGTTGCTTTCCAGAATTTGTCAGGGGCTGAGAATATTGGGTGAGATATTAACTATTTTTTCTCTATATCCTCCTCTAGCACCAATTGAATCCCTTGTGTTACCTACTCAACCCATTTCTTTTTGCAGTTATATTATACCAGTGCCCATTATTAAGCGTTTCATTTCTGGAGTAGAAGAGAGCGGTAAATATTCCGGGTTTTGCACTCTTGGAATATCTTGCCAGGCCACAGAAAATATTCAAATAAGAGAATGCTTTGGGATGCGGCCTGAAATGACTGGAGTATTAGTTAGTAGAATAAATCCTCTTTCCGACGCTCACAGGATTTTGAAGAAAGATGACATCCTTCTTGAGTTTGATGGTGTGCCTATAGCAAATGACGGGACAGGTGTGCTTAAAAGTTTCCATATCTACAATACTTCAATATGTATTAGCAATCACTTTATATTGCATTTTTTTTGTTTCTTCAAAGCCTATTTCATTTAATGCAATGCCTTTGTATTTGTATTTGTTATGCCAACTTCATTTCTCGAGTATAAAGATTATCACAATTTCACCCTGGTGATATTTCTGTGTATCTGCTTGTCTTGTGTGAATTTGTGATTGTATCTACTAATTTGAGATATAACGCTTATCAGCATCCACAACTGAAGATTTAATTTTTATACTTACAGTCCCATTCCGGAATAGAGAGAGGATCACCTTTGACCATCTTGTCTCTATGAAGAAGCCTGGAGAAACAGCTATTCTCAAAGTACTTAGAGACGGTAAAGAGCAAGAATTAAGTGTCACACTTAGACCTGTGAGTCCTCAAAATATCTCTACATCTGATCTAAATGTTTGATCTGCACCTTTGGTTAACCCGAATGCGATATTTTGGTTGCTTGCTGGTTAGTAATATTCTGTTGCTTTTCTTTTACACCTTGACAAAGTTGATCGTATTCTATCGTACATAAGCAAGGTCCCCCTATCCAACACCTGTTTAGTTCAAGAACTAACCTTGAAACACTGAATTTGCAACTCATTGAATTTCCATATTACCCAATGAACCTATTTTGGCTGTTGTTTAGCTATTTTAGTATATGGAAAGTCTTATCAGGACAGAGGCAAACCCATCATTTATATATTTCACTAGCAATCAGAACAACTGGACAAAATGATTTTGTGCATGACTCTCCAAGTCTATTTGTTGAACCCATTATTTTGTTCTTCTCTACTTAATTTCTCAGGCTAGAACCTAGAACTTTTCATATGTAGACTTTTGATGTTTGAACTGATCTTTTATGTATGCGCGTCTTTTCTAATGCAGTTGCAACCTTTAGTCCCAGTCCATCAATTTGATAAACTACCCAGCTATTACATATTTGCTGGATTTGTGTTTATCCCACTGACCCAGCCTTATCTCCATGAATTCGGAGACGACTGGTATAACACCTCGCCACGCCGACTGTGTGAACGGGCACTAAGAGAACTTCCAAAGAAGCCTGGGGAGCAACTAGTTATCCTATCACAGGTACTGTTTCATTAATTCACTTATTAGGCCTTGTGTTTCTATCACCGTTTCAATATTATTTGAAAAAAATATATATTGCATCATACATTTTTCCAATAACTTGAGAAAATTATACTGAATATCTGTGTTTCTTTCAGGTTCTCATGGATGATATCAATGTCGGTTATGAAAGGCTTGCTGAACTGCAGGTATGTTGCTATCCCATGGTACCAACTTATGTACAACCCACGTAACAGACCTTAACAGCACTCCAAAAAATGCATATGTAGTGCCCTGAGCTAATCAAGCTGACTAATATCACATGATCAGGTGAAGAAGGTGAATGGTGTAGAGGTTGAAAACTTGAAGCACTTGTGCAGCCTTGTGGAAAGCTGCACCGAAGAAAACTTGAGGTTCGATCTGGACGATGAGAGGGTCATCGTTCTGAAGTATCAGAATGCAAGGCTCGCCACGTCCCGTGTCCTCAAGCGGCACAGGATACCATCAGCCATGTCGAGTGACCTTGTTGACGAGCAAACGGCTAATGGTGAGATGGAGGCATCGTGCACAAGCTGACGTGGCTTCTTTTACAGGCATAGCTTCTCAGTTCCTGGTGGGCGCACAGATCTGAGCATATTTCATTTTTGTGAGGCAGATGCAGGAGCGTCTGCGCAGGACATACCAGGAATTGTACAATGGATGCGGTCACTCGTGCTCGGCCGGTTCAGGTTGGCGCTGGGTCGTCAGCAAATAAGATGAACGGCCCGAGGTTTTCATTCTGATGTGTAACAGTATTTCTTATTCTTTCGCCCCAATGCTGAATGACATAACATGGCATAGGGAAAATGAGTTGCAGCTCAATGTTTCTTATACGTGTACACATACACCTGATAAGTTTTAATGTTGACAAAAAAGAATGTTGCACCGCGCTTAATGTGGAGAAGATTTTAGTTGTGGTTGGGAAATCGGAGATCACGGTTGAATGTTGGCCTTGACGTGCGTCACTCGATTCTGCGGGCTATATTTGTAATGAGTTGACGATGAGCTATGTGAGCTATTCCCTCTCTTCACTGTCACTGCTAGTCCCCATTCGCTACAAGCTTCAGCAGTGAGCGCGCGGCGTGAACGAAATATCTCTCCCGGTTCCAGGAGGCAGGAGTGGATTGCGCGTGCAAAGCTCAGCAAGAATCACTCGAGCGTTCCACTTCAATCTCACGACCTAATCCTTGCGCCGTCATCACCTGCTCTCTCGCGCTGCACACGCACCGTGGCACGATGGCGCTGCGCGGCTCCCTGCCCGCGACCTGTTCGGCGTTTGGTCTCCGAGGAGTAGAGCACCCCGACCCACGCCGTCCGAGCAGCCACGCGCGCGCCGCGAGCCTGGCCATCGTGGGCTCTTGCCCGCGCCTCTTGTTGGCGGCGCGCGGGAGGAGGCTGGTGCTCGACGAGCGTGCGCGGGTGCGGGTGCGGGCGCAGGAGAACGAGTCCAAGGCCGTGCAGCTGGTGCTGGGCGGCCGGGCGGCCGGCGACTACGACACGGACTCCGAGTCCGACGACGAGGAGGAGGAGGAGGCCCGCATGACGGACGCGGAGCGGCGGACGCTGCGGCGGAAGATACGGGAGATGATGGACCGGGTCCCGGAGACGGCGGAGCTGACGGACCCAGAGGAGCGCAAGGCCAAGATGCGGGAGCTGATGACCAAGTACGAGCTGGTGGTCGAGGAAGAGGACCCCAACTGGCCTGAGGATAACGAGGACGGGATGGGGTTCAGCCTCGGCCAGTTCTTCGACAATATCACCATCAAGGCTGAGAAGAAGGATGAGGATGACGAAGCTGACGATGGCAAGGAGATCGTTTGGGAGGATGACAATTACATCAAGCCGATCAGGGATGTCAAGACCAAGGATTGGGATGCATCTGTGTTCACTGACTTCGGTCCTTTGGTTGTTCTTGTTCATAACCGATATAAGAGGTATGCATAATTTCCTTGGTCATACTCAATTCCTTCCAAATTCATCTTAAAATCATTTACCGTAGCTGAAATTCATGATTGTGCTGATGTTGGCATGGTATTTATGTCCTGGGCTATTCTTGTTCAGATTATAATTCTGGCTGGTGGCTTGAACAATTAACTCATGAACTCTAGAGTCTAGACCATTGAATGTTGTGTTAACAGTTTTTGAATACTTATTATTGCAGGCCTAAGGAGAATGAGACAGCGAGGGATGAGCTAGTTAAGGCGATCGAGATGTTCTGGGAACACAATCTGCCGTCACCAAGGGTAGAGAGTTTGCTGCTATACTTTCTTTCAGTTATCACTATTCACTAATAGCTGGTGCTTCAGAAGCCATCTCACGTTCTGACTTTGCATAAATCATCTTCAGTGTGTGGCAGTAGATGCATGTGCTGAGCCCGATCTCGTGGAAGCATTGAAGGTTTCTGGTTTCCCAGAGATACTGTTCACCAATGCTGGGAGGATAATACACCGTGACAAAGGTTAGAATGAATTATCATAGATGTACAACCATTAATTTAGATTTGTTCTGTCAGTTGTGTGTTGTTAACTTTCCTCACTTCCTGACCTTAAATCCCTCATATTAGTGGTCCGGTCGGCGGAGGAATGGTCAAGGATGATGGCGTTCTTCTATTATAAAGCAGCAAGGCCACCGTTCTTGAGTGAAGCAGATGGGCAGGGTCAGGAAAAGGTCCCTTTGATGTCATGAGAACAGTTTGGATGCTTAACGTTATGGTAGTAGCCTAGTATTTCGCTTCAATGCACATTGTTAGGACTTTGCTGACGGTTTGCATCAGGTATTATAGTTAGCAATATAGAACTTAAATGTTTGTTACAGTAGATATCTGTTTATCGAGCTGCTCTGTAACAGCTTCCAATAGTATTTGTAATGGAGGTAAGATTTTCTGAATATTTTGTCATCATGGAGGAGCTTCCTCAAGCCACACCAGTGTGCAGAGTCCCCCATACCTACTTCTCTGGCTCGTTCCCAGGGATTGAGCAGGGAGAGATCTTCTTCCAGTAAAATACCACATCTAGTCCCTATTCGAATGGGGACATGACATGAATCGGGTTGGATGGCGCGAATCGTGCGCCGCCTCGGTCCTTCTCTGCGCAAGGTGGAGCATAGGAGCGGGTACTTGGGGATGAGAAGGATGGGATTTTGCCATTCCAACAGGGACAGCGACGGCGGGTCGGCCGGCGGTGAGGGAGCCAAAAAGGGCGACACGAACCGGCCTATCCAAACCAGAGGTTTATTTTGAAATTGTATCTAAATTAGAGCAAATATTTGGATCACGATCCAAATTAGAGCACAAAATATAAATATACTACCTCCGTTTCAAAATGTAAGCATTTGTCGATTTTTCGAGTTATCTTTAACCGTCGTCTTATTCAAAAATTTTAAAAAATTGATTATTTTTTTATATTTTGTTTTAATGTTAGATACATTTGCAGGGGCTTTCTGTAAATATTCGACACCGCGGTCGGGGTCGGGAAGGTGTCAGGTGTGCGTGATCCGTCAGGCTCAGACCGACCTTTAACCTAAAATCCTCACCGTTCAGTTGGTCTTCCTTCGGCGGGCGGCAATCGTTCCTTCGGCCCGGCGCTCGCGCCGCGACTGTGCCCCACTCCCGCCGATTTAGACCGCCCCGACCTTGCGTCACTCCGGAGGTTGCGAGCGAGCAGCCATGGATTCGGCTCGGCCTAGGAGGCTACCCCTCAAAGTCCAACGCCCCGACTGGAAAGCGGAGGTGCGTCCACACCCCCAAGCTCATCTCCCCAATGTTTCTTGCCTGCCGATTGCTAGTAGATTGGTGGGGTTTGAGACGCGATGCCACTGTTCTATTGTTTGAGATAGGCGGTGTTTTGGGCAATGGCCCGCCGCGGACCAGGTGTTCGATTAATTGCTGGAGCGCAGCGGCGCCAAGCTGCTGGCTGGACGGCTTAGTTCAGCTGTACTATCTTAGGGATCATGATACATTCTGAACTGAAGATCTGCTTTTGGGGATATGGCAAGCTCGGTTTGACTGCATTGTTATCGATTATTTGTCTTGCAAAAACACTCCTTTTGAACTGTTGCCTCCCTTGATTTCTGTGACCAGTAATGGTTGGATAACCACTGTTTTGCCATTGACAGCTTAGGACAAATTGCCTGGAAAGAGTTAGAAATGATAGAATCAACTTGCTTTGGAAGTGCAGGGCGCAGGAGGCGATGCCTGCCGATGACATGGTAATGCAAATGCTCCGTGATTCCTTGTCATATATGATGTGAATCAGTTTGTTTGCAATTTTGCATCTTGCAAATTACGACTACAACATCTGCTTCTTTACACATTGTGTATAATCTTATAGGCATCAACTAATAAGAAGTTTAGGGTGAATTAATTTCCATAGATGATATTGTTTGTGAATGCTAATGATGTAGTACCTCCTGTGTGCAGCAAGTTATTAAATAGCTAAAATATCCTTACTGTCTAGTCTCCGTGGAGTGTTTTCTAGGTCTGCTGTTCAAAACATTATAGTTTGTGACGAAATAGAATTCTAGTACTGACTTGTTAACTCATAGGGTACAGAAATAGCAATGTTATGGACACCAGAGTTATGTTGTTCTGAAGTATAATATTGATAGTGAACTGCATCACTAACTATTGTATTTAATAAGATCATTACTATCTAATTGTAACATGCATGTCAAATAATAGATCTCTTTCTGGTGGCGTAGAAACTGCTTTTTTACTCTCCCGATTGATAAATACTTATATATTTGCATGCTTCATATCATATATCTTGCTTCAATTTGTCTTCCGTTTTGTATACCTGATACATTGCATTTGTCAATTCACAGAAAAAGGTTGAATCTGAAGTCAGGAATATTATCTCTGATGAGCTACAGAAACTCAAACATTCTGTTGAAGGAAAAGAGGATCAAGAAAAGGATCTGATATGGGAATTTCAAGAACCACAAGTTTCTTGGCCTTCTGAAAGCGATAATGAAGACGTATTGCTTGAAATGGAAAGAGTTCTTTATGATGAACTTAGAGAAGAATCAATCAGAAAAGGTACAAGTACGAATAGTTTTTGCTAATTCTTTGATTGCCTTCATATTAACAGCAGTTTACTTTGTCCATCTTATCTAGCAGTATACTTTTGACCATCTTATCTCTGTAGTTCAAATGCAAAAACAACAAATATTTATTTCTTGACCCGTGTCAATGAAAAGCCTGTTTTATTTTATTTCATATTTTGATAAATTGATCAGCTGTTATGCATTACAGAACTAGAGGCACTTGATGAGGAAGATGCATACTTAGCTCAGGCTGTTTTTGAGCATATGCAGCTAAATGACGCGGAGGTTAATTTCAGAAGTCTTCTTATTAAGTGTTTTAAATACAGTGTATATGGTTTGTGTATATTCTTGTCACATGATTCTTTTCCTGATCATTGAATAACTATAGAACTGTTCTACTTCTGGTTTATTTTGTGACAGGAGCTAATAGATAACTGCCAATTTTTCAAAATTATTACATTTTTAGCGAACTTCTAGGAAGATTTCCTGGTAACTGTTGCGTATGCAGAGCCTATAGAGCTCAGACCAGCAGAAACAATTGGGACAAAGGATACTGTGACAGTGGTCTGGTCATATCAGCATGGCATTGGCCAAAATAGTGAACTTGCATCTCGTATGATTTTATTGCATTTACATCCTTATGCATATAATAATGGCTTCAAGTAACAGTTAGAGGTTGCTATGCTTAGCATTATTACTAGACTGTAAAAAATACACAACATGTTTTGAAGAAACATAAGCACTGGTAGACCATGAACGATATATGGACCTATGCATGTGGACATGTGGTATTTGTGCTAAATTTAGTGTTCGGTGTTGTTTAATGAATATGCGGTTGTCAATTTATGTTATTTTTTCACCTCTTTGTTGTGCACAGAGAACTAATGGATGCTATAATCAATGTCAGGCTTCCGGAAATGCTAAGGTCTGGTGCCCAGTATGCAAAAAAGGAGAGCTACAAGATACACACAACCTCATATACTGTACTTCTTGTACACTACGCCTTGACCTGGGAGAAGATAAGGTAGTTTATATTTGCAATTTTGCTAGTCTTTCTTTATAAACCTTTTTTTCACAGAAACGGCAGTAAGGACTAATGGTTTCAATCTGGTCCAACAGATCACCCTGGAGTTCTTACGAGAACGGTTGGCTAATGCGCATATGGAACATTATGACAGAGGCTGCAAAGCTGCTCCCAAGTTTTGTTTACAGGAAATGTTTGGCATGACTGCACTCTGCATACAGTGTGAAGAATGCAGCACTTTGGATATTGTGATATAAGCACCTGAATGGCAATGGTGGCAGATCAGCGGACAGTATATCACAGAGCACAGGAAGGTCGCCAAACACTCAGCTAAAGTCATTTTCTTGTTTCCTGTTCCTGTTAGATTAGGTGTTAACTTAACCCAAGAAGATCTGCACATTCGACAGGTTACCAGTTTTTCCTTCACGCAGCATCAGGCGTCCACTCCTGCTGTTTTCATGTTCAAATTATCAAACTGTAAATCTAGATTGTGCAGTGTAAATAGGGACGCTAGAGTATGGTCAACGTTTTGTTGTCAGCTTACATGGAACTTAGTATCTTGAACTAGTAGTTACTAACTGAACGCAACACATCTGATGCTGCTGTAAGCACACAGTGTTCTTATTTTTTTATTAACTGCTGTAAACATAAATGGAGTTGACATTTTTTCATCTGCAGTTGGTAACCAAACATGCTCATTGATATTTCTTTATGCCAATAATGGTTATCTTTCATGATGCAACACTAAATTCTTTTCTATACAATGAAAAGATGGGGAGTGACCGAGCCAAAAGGCATCTGTTAGTTATGGCTAGACCTTTTCAGACTTGCCATAAAGCATTCAAGACTAGGAACAAGTTGCACAACGGAGTACAGCAAGATAGTTCATCTTTACCCTTGTGGAAAAAGAACAAAGAGACAAATTCTAACTACCGCTGACAAGTGAACAAAGAACAAAGGTTATTTATTTTCAGTATTCTTCAATTTTGTTTTTGTGTGGTGGTTAGTTACTGCATTTTAGAGGTTTGAACTAGACTGACGAAATTTCCAAGTTGAGGATGTAAGGATGGAGATCAAATCCTGTCAACTGCTATTTCGTCCAAAAAAAAGAGCCATGTAAACAGTTTGCTGTCACTTTCTAAGATAATGAAATTAGCTGAGGTTGCAACTGTAAGCTGTTGCGCAAGAGCCACTGATGGTGGCGTAAGTAAACAAACTGCCGACAATTGAGGCCTCAGTTCATGTATACTAGCTGCATATAAGTTGCCTAGCATCTGAAGTGACCCAAGAGTCAAGGCCATGCATTACAGTGTGAAGAATGCTTAAGAATTGTTGTCGTGTCTGCCAAACTTATCTTGCATCTGAAACGGTAGTTGATATATCATTATCAGCGTTCACCAAGCTACGAAGGCTGGATTTAGGCAATGCCTGGAAATATGTTTTAGTCTGTACTCTCTAACACAAAAATCTTTACCTTGATGGCACTTGAAAATGATGTCACTGTCTGTTTCTATTTCCTAGTTTTAGGCTAAAAGAACTAGCTATAAGGCAAGTAATTAGCTTCATGAACCCATGAGGTACATCACTTCACTTGGCGTGTCTCATCTGGACTCTGTTCTTCACATGCTTTCTTTTCCCCACTGTTTCTTTCGAGCCAAAAGAATAACCTTTATATTTTGTAGGCAAGAACTAGACAAGCCTATATGATAGATGAGGAAGTTAGTTTATTTTACTTCGGAAGACAACACGCTAGACTAAGCCAAATCCGCGTGCACCTTACAACCTTAACTTATTGCCACCCAAGGTGCCAGCAAGTCATGCTTGCTGATGGAGTGTACATGATGATGATGCCAACTTTGGAGGATCGGTCTTCATTCAAAAGATAAAGTAAATTAAACTTTATCAAGAAAACTTTGCAGGATCCATAGCGTCTCAAGATGTAATAATACTTCCCTTGATGCCATCTGCAATTCACCAAAGTTGATAACTTGTTGGTTAGTGTACGTTTCAACTCCATCTGTACACTTTTGTTCCTTTTCCAACATTATTTCCTTCCAGCAGATTAATTTTGTGGACATAAACATATAGAGAATGTCCTGATGATTGGTATGTAATATAGGTCAGATGAATTAAAGTACAAACAAAATATGGTGACTGCAGTAAGAAGTTAAGAGGAAATTAAACAAGAAAGAAAGCGATTCAAGTTGTAGACTACACGCCAAGCAATGGACATGCTGCTGTTCTTTGAGCAACAAAATTATTCTATTGTCTTGATTGAGTTATCTAGGAATATCTTGCAGAGAAAAGGTCATGCAATGCAACTAATCACCACCATCCATGGACCAGAAAAGGCTCAATGGAAACCAACCTAACTAGAAAACCACTACCATCAAATCATGGGCTTCCAAGTACTGATCCGACAAATGGCAGCATCAGCAGAACGAGTAAGGCGTCGTCAGTCTCCGAAGCCAAGTCAAACAAGGGTATTCAAGACCATGAAAAGATGACTAGCTCAAACGCATGATCACTCTCTGTTGTGTATTACCTCTGCGCTGCCTCTAAATTCTTATATGTGCATTATTATCTGCATATGTACCCCTCAAAGTTTTAAAAAATGGACACGAAAGATGCTTACACTTAAATAAAAATCAGGAATAGACGCCGAGATCTATGAAATTGTAGCGTGATGTCTTTCATCTCTAGCTGTTTTTCCAGTTCATTTTTATATAGGAACTTGGAATTCTTTCTTTATTTATGCCGTTTAAAGGGAGTGTGGCATGAAATGCCCGACCCAAACCAAACTCCTCCGACCGAAGCAACCATTTCCCACCAACCCTTCCTCTGCCTCACGGGTCGCCATTCGCCGATGGAAGGCCTCATCCCGCTCATCTACAAGGCCATAAAGGATCGGCGCAGCGCCGCCGCCGCTTCTACCGGCGGCGAACTCCTCCCCTCGCTGCGCCCATGGTGAACCTCGAGGACCCGGAAGAGAGGCGGCGGTGGCTGCAGCAGGAGGTGCGATCCCCTGTCCATGTGGCGGCGGTGGCCGCATCGGCGTCGGCTGGGGAGCAGCAGCAGGAACACCGGCGGAACCGGTCGCTGGAGGAGCTTGCCGGCGAGGTGGGGCTCTCGTCTGACCGGCGGATGCGGGTGCCGCTGCCCAAGGCCAGGAGCATCCGCGCCTTCTCCTGCATCGCCGGCGCCGCTGCCGTGTGATCGCGCGGTGGGCGTATGTTATTGTTAGGCCTCCTTCGCGCGTACATGTAAATCTAGTTATATACGGTACGTTGATCGTACAGGCTGTGTGTTGCTTGATTTGAAATGGTATACAAACTGGTGCCTTTCTTTTCACGTTTTATTAGTGGTGTTTTCTTTTCTTGTGATCCTTTAGTTCGTGATCGTAAGCAACCTTAGAATTTTTTGGCAATGACAAAAGATTTGCTTGATTTCGCCGCTTGATTCTATTGGCCATAGATTCGTATAAAAATATTGTTTCTCTGAATACTGGTAAAACCTTATCGAAATAAATGCTGATTCGTTTGCCGTTTTTTCTTCCATTTCGATAGCGACCACATAAGGCGTTATCCAATCGAACAGTTTAATCTGGCCAACATTGAAATTTCCGAAGACTTCAGTTTGGGACGATTTGCGTTTGTAAAGTGGAGCTTTGGTCACTTTTGCTTCTTCATTTTTTTTTGTCTCTGCTGATATTAGAGAGCGGGCCGCACCGAAAGTGACATGACCAGCCCAACTGGCCCACAAAATTCTACTGGTTGCCCACGGTAGCATTTTGGGAAGTGGAATTTTTATAAAATAGTCCCTTCTAAAAACTTTTTCACATTTGGACCCTCGTGAGAAGTATGTCTAAAAATGGACCCTTTATATGGGCTGCGGCTTCCGTGTGCCCACGGAGGTGGACGGCATCGCTTGTTGCTACGTCAGGAGCTTCCGGACCCACTGTAGTTCTTCTCCACCGCTAAAAGAAAAAAAAACGAAAATTTTCTCCTTGCAGCGGTCCACACCATATGGTAATCCTGACTTTGATCTGGGCAGCAGGGTGCTTGATTTCGAAGGCCCAAGACTTGATTAGGAGTCCCTTTAGCTCAATTTCGATGTTGCGAGGCCATGATTCGTGCAGCACTAGCTAGAGCTGAACTACAGGGGGCTCAATTGTGGCAACGGAGTTCTCGAGTTGTACTACAAAATGGTTGAGCTTGATTCCGACATCCTTTTTGTGGCGAGGAAGCTAGCGGGGCCATGATGTAGGTACCGTGAGGTTGATTCGAGCGGTCGGGACTTCATCAATCTATAATGCAAAATGGTTGAGCTCGGCATCCGAGAGCTCCATAGCGATGGTCTTGAGTTCAATTTGGGTCACAAGGATTTTAATTCTAGTGTTTCCGCATGGAATTTGGGATCACAACTTACTGAGTAGAGGATCGGGATGAACACAATCGGATGACTTGCTGATGGCACCGTTTTCTCTGGGCGACAGGTGGTAGAAAAAATTAAAGTGGGCCCAACAGCCCCTGCCGTGGGAACAAACGGCGATGCCGTCCACCTCCATGGGCACACGGATCGGCACAGGCCGAATGGCCGATGGGCACAAGGAAACCGCAGCCTTTTATATGGTGTTGTATTGTTCCACATCAGCGCTACAAAATAAGAATGTTGGCTGAGTTGGCAACCACGACACCAAACAGTATGATGCCGTACGGACACTGCAAGGTGCCAAGACTGCTGACGCCGTACGGACACTGCAAGAGCACCAAGGCTGCTGGCGCCGTGCACTTTTCTTGAGTCCTGCTCTTCTTTGACCGTGCAAGCCAATGGACAAACTACTCAGGGTCTGTTCCTTTCCGTCCCCTAAAATTTATCACTATCACGTCAAACAGAATCTTACTATTTATGAATATTTTAAACAATTTAATGATAAAACCTATTTGATAAATTGGTGCTAATTTTCGAGATGAATCTAATAAGCTTAATTAATCTATATTTTACTAAAGTGATGTTACGATGTAACCGTCTTCTAATCATGACTTAGTTAACCTCATTAGATTCGTCTCGTGAATTAGTATAACGAACTGTAATTTATTTTATAATTAAACTTTATTTAGTACTTCTAAATAGTAAGATTATTTTTTATGTGACAGCTACAAAGTGTAGACTCTAGAAATCATTTTTCTCTCACTAAAAAAATACTTTCTATACTTGTCAATTTCTCTACTTTTCCAAGTTAATAGAGCACCATGCGTGAAACATTTTTTGGTTATTGGCAAATGTTTCAATTATGTTCAAATTTTAAATTTTAAATTTATGAATGTAGCAAAGTGTTAAGATTCCTCTGGATTTTTAGCATGCTATAAACAAAAACTCGTGATCTAAAATTTCTCCAATTTTTTTGTTGATACTATAACACATGGGCACAATTATTGTTATTGCTGAATGTTTAGATTCTAATTCAGATTTTGAATTCAAAAATTTAAGATTTTCCTATGTCATGAGCTATGTTTGTCAATTAAGATATAATAAGGTCTGCACTGTATAGTGTTGTTTAGTTGATATAAAGACATTAATTTACTTAACAAGTGTCTTTACGTGACTTGAACAAATTCCAAGATCCTGATCTTACCTACTTTTGGGGCAAGAGCTAATCTACATTCTCAGTGCAAAGTTTCATTGCATGTTTCAAGAGTGCCATGTCATCCTATAATTTTGAAATAGCTAAATGAAACTAGGTCTCTCAATGCTAAGTTTCATTTCACCATTTCATATGCTTGTGCATCACTTAAATGTTTCTTTCAAGTGACCAATAGGAATTGTTTAATGTGTAGGAATGAAACTCAAATCCTCTCAATGGAGTTTCATTTGGTTTCAAAGTTTTGGTAACCATGTACACCAAGTTTCATCCCTATGAAACTCAATTCTTCTCTTTCCTAGTAAATTTCATGCCACATCATCAGTTTTGCCTACATCGCATACTATTCAATGCAAATGAAACTTGCATTGAGAATGACCTAATATACGTGCTTTTCAACAGCATGTGCTCCTGATAATCATGATAACTAGTAGATGATATGCATGTGCTCCTGATAATCATGATAACTAGTAGATGATATCCCGCGCGTTGTCGCGACACATTATATAATATGAAGAAAAAACACTTCACAAACATTCAGAAAAGAAAGTAAATAAAATAGAAAAAATATAGAAACAAAAGGTGAAGTAGTAATTGAGGTATTTAGAGCATCTCTAACAGTTCCCAATAATTTTACTCCCAAATGACTGGTTTTAGAGAGTTGCTATATCTATTGGGAGTAAAAAGAAGACATGCACTCCAACCGTTCCCAATAATCGTTTCCTAAATAGTTCAAATATCCTTTGGGGAGTAAGAATTAGTGGATAAATGTAGCAACCTTTAGGCTATGAGTTGGGAGTTGGTAAATTTAGCAACCTCATATAGGGAACGGTTGGAGAATGGTTTTTATTGATCACATCCTAAATTTCTATTTAGGAACCTCATTTAGGGAATGGTTGGAGATGCTCTTAGAGACAGTAGTTTCTCTACCTTAATTTGTGGTGATCGGACATCATGAAGTGACATGAGGATATCGATGGATGGATAGATGAGAGTCAGAGGTGAT
Source organism: Chloris gayana (assembly GCA_031894775.1). Taxonomy (NCBI): domain Eukaryota; kingdom Viridiplantae; phylum Streptophyta; class Magnoliopsida; order Poales; family Poaceae; genus Chloris; species Chloris gayana. Next base: position 139,413 of record JAUNZO010001603.1, read on the forward strand.
AATCAGGAGTGCTAACTTTCTAGATGACATGGCAAAGATTTAAAAAGTTCAAAATAGCTAGTAATCGCCAACATTCAATTTTTATTTAATGTTTAAAATTATTTGAGATGATGTGGCACAACATGGAGCTAGAAAAATAGTATTAAATGACTCTTAGTGAGTTGGAGATGATGTGGCGCAAGACGCGTAACATGGAGCTAGAGAAATAGCATTGAATGGCTCTTGGTGGGCTGCATCTTTTATATATAAGTAGATAAATCAAACAGGGTAGGAATTTCCCACCAAAAGAAATGTATTTAAATGGAAACCTTTGGAATATATGAATAGAAAGATCAACCATTTAATCAGCCACTCAATAAGATCCCAACAGCAGGGGAATGTGAAACTTTAACAACAAATATAGAAGACAACATATGTAGAAGAAAAATAGTGTGCCCACTTTGTCACTGTTCCCTCCTGACAATCTCCATCTCCATATCAGTAGCACTCTCCAGTAAAAATCAAATTAGCTGGGAATTTCACAAAGGAAATATATTTGATATATAGCAAAAAGGAAGCACAAATACTGCTTCTTTTCTATTGAGTTGCCCACATAACAGGAAGTATAACTTGGACTATAAAGTAACGAGAACTGTATTCTGAGGGCTAAAGGATAAACTAACAAGAAGAGATAATTCCGTCAACATTTATCAAAGAAGGTTGCATCAGAGCTTCTTAATTGTTCACTAAAATATATGAGTATCTCTTACAAGGCTACAAAAGCATTTGGCATATGGGAGGAATAATACAAGTGTAACAGTTGAAATTGTATAACTACTGATAAGAAAATGAGTGTCTGATTCAAGTGATACTACTGATAAAACTCTATATTGTTGGCTTAGTGTTTTCGACACTTGCTCCCTCTCTTGATAGATCTCTACAAGTAGAAAATTGCTGATGAGAAATTCTTCTGCTGGCAAAGAGAAAAGCTCTTGGAATGTCGATATTTCTTCAGCCAGCCTTGGCATCTTTGCAAGTGTTGCAGATTATGCACTTTGTTCCCTTTCAGTTCCTCTTGCCTAGCTGTACATTAATTTTAGCCTATCCTTCAGTACCAATCAGAGATAAACCATGAGTTTCATGAGCATTTTAATTTTAACCTACAGCTAATAAGGCCTTGAGATCAAGAGTCAAGACCACAAAAAACATGTCATCAATCAGTGCTCAGCGTACATGCATAGTTAATGCATTTTTAGACTAGAAAAATAAAGCAAGAATCAGTAAACATTGTTCTTCATAGATATAGATGTATCCTATCATTATGGGCAGATGAAACATGAGCATTTCTGGTTAATGTATCCTAAAATACTAGAAGGAGCACCTTTTCTGTCTTTTTCATCATTTTGACAGTTGTAGCAAATGCGGAAAAATTACCCTAGTAATAGATTTTGTAGAGAAGCAAACAGTTGAGTTGATATAGAGGTTAACACTGTTGGCTGATTCAACCAAGCAGAAGTAATTTCTCATGCACCAATAACATTTATTATACCTAGGCCTGGTTGAAGAATTTCCTACAAAATTTAGGTAGGCTAAAATTATTAAACTACACCATTTTTTCTGTCCATGACACATTACAAATGATTATTAAACTACTACAATACATATTTGCAGAGAGAAATTGGTCTCCGGATCCACGAGCTTCTAGTAGGTCGCGGGTGTGTTTGGTTGGGCTGTGGTTGTGAAAAAAGCTGATGTGAGCTGTGGGCTATGAAAAAAGCAGCTATGAGTTATGAGTTATGAGAAAGCTGAAAGTCGTTTGGTAAAACAGACGTGGCTTTTCGAAATTTACTTAGCAGATCCTACTTATCATCATATATACCATAATATATACATAGAAATATATGTAGAATATATTTTATATTTATATATTTATTTATATTGTATATATAATATAACATATATACATGTATATAAATAAATAGATAAATATATATATATATATATATATATATATATATGTATACATACATATACATATGAATAAAAATATACATATACATTTGAAATAAATGTATAATATATTTTATGTTTATATATTTATTTATATCATATATATAATATAACATATATATACATGTATATAAATAAATATATATATGTATACATATATATACATATGAATATAAATATATATTTATACATATAAACATATATATATATAGATATAAATAAATGAATAAATAAATAAATAAACGCATAATATTTATAAAAGATATATGTATATAAATAAATAAAAGTCATATAATATGTATATTATATGTATATATATGCATACATATACATATGTAGGTAATTTCTTCAAACTTGTCAAAACCAAAGCCAAAAAAAGCATGTGAGATGTTCATGGCGTGCGGCAGGGAAAAGTGACGGAGGGGAACAAGGGGGATGGGGGAGGGAGCACAAGTACGGCGCCGAGGAATGTGGCGTCGTACTGAGATGTTCATGGTGCCAAACGCCTTGGTGTCATCTCTGCCAAGTCAGCGGACCGATAGGCGCCTGCGTGCTTACGTGGCAAATAACATGGCGCCATGCAATGCTCCAACGCCCCCAACGTCTATGGCGCCGTAGAAAGGGTCCATTTTTGAACATAGTTTTCTAGAGGGTTCAAAAATGAAAAACCTTTTCTGTAAGGACCAATTTGTGAAAAATTTCACTTTTTGAAATGGATGAGCGAGAGCCAGAGGAAACAGCCAGCAACCGGCAGCTGTACCAATGTGATAAGTAAGTACCAATTAAATGAGTAGGTGATAGTTCACATATGATCGTTTTTAGCAGTAGACGTTGCTTCCTTCTGGGTCAAGCGAGAAGATCTCAGTGGTGTCACCAGCTCCCTGTTAATCAATTCGAGATTCAGGCCAAATCTGTGACATTAATTACCCCGCTCCTTCCTAATTTATAGTCGCCCTGTTCTTAGCCGAAGCAAAAGGCGAGTGCGAAGGTTGCAAACAATGGCGTCACCTGAAGCGTCTCCAGACGCCATGCCGTGGCAGATGGATGACGACGGCTCCTTCCATCAGGTGATCGTGGTGTTGGCTCTCATCGCCGCCATCACGGTAGCCTCGGTAATCATAGGACAACTCTTCGTTGGGCGTCGTGGGCTCCGTCGTACCGGCTACGACATGGAAGACTTCGTGGTGCGCAGGTGCGGCGTGTGCGTTGGCATTATTGATACTGTCCAAGTCATTCTCCCGGTGAAGGATGAAAAGGTGTGTGTTGTTGAACTCGATGATGGCACTGAGGCGGAAATCGCTGAGGAGTTTGATGCGCCTTCAGAAGCGCCTAAGGACGACGACGAGGAGAGTGGCTCGATCCAGGCGTATCCCTATTTCCTGGGAATGGGAAGGATGGGAACCCAATAGCCGTGGAAGGGTTCTTGTAGCCTTAATCATGTGTTCTAAGAATGTCATGTGTTCTAAGAATGTCGTCGTGTGCGAATAAACAGAAGTGTAATATCCTTTCAATGCATGCATCTATACATTATTGTTGAATTTTTCTATTTTTATCTTGATTCAACACATGTTTGACTACTATTCAAGGACAAATATTCTACTTAATAAAAAAATCGATTGGTGTGGAAAGAATGGATGTATTCGGTGAAAAGGAGACCCTCCCTCCATTATAGATCTGCCTTTCATTATAGATTGAATAATAGTGGTTCAAAAGGAAACCAGGCCGAGGCCAAATTAAAAGAAAAAAGAGCAAAACTATTTACAAGTGCGAAAAAGTGGAACTGCCACTCCTCCCGATGTGTTTGCACCCGGTTCCAGTCTTGGATGTCCTGTTTGATGTTGATGATTAGCCAGTTGGAGGTCATTACCTTGTTGTCGAACACCAGTGGCAGCGCTCTTTCCAAATGTTCCACGCAATGCAAATTACAGCCTGTTCAATATGAGTTGTGTTTTGCACACCGGCAGCCCCGTCATGGATGATCAGGAGTCTTTTGTAACTTCTCGACCGTAGTTAATGGAATAAACTACTGTGGATGAATGTAGCCAAAATCAACGATATTTTTGCTATTTTGATCATAAAACGGATGGACTTCGATAAAATGACTATAAGATATTGAGGCTTCGATAAAATGACCACGAAATCGATACCTTCACCGTTAAAATGACCATGATTTATATTTTGGACGAGAATGCCCTCAGCTTTGTTCTTCCCCTCTCCTTCTCTCTCCCCTTTCTCTTCCTCTCTCTCCTTTCCCTCTCGTAGCACCCGACAGCTCCTCTCTCCTGTCGCTAGCGGTCTGGCCTCGGTGTGCGCACACACGGCAGCCCGGCCGGCGCTCGCACGAGGCGGCGGCACCCCCGGCCTGGGCACGCAGTCAACGGCAGCCCGGCCGGTGCGTCAAGAGGCGGCGGCGGCGGCCCGGCCCGGGCACCCGAGGCGGCGTGACCCCGGCTGAACGCGCGCACGCGAGGGGCAATGGCGGCCCCGGCCGAAGTGCGTGCAATGGTGCTGGCCTTGCCAAGTGAGCGAGTGATGTCGGCCATGCCTAGCTCATGCGGGAGGGGCGGCGACGGTCTAGAGTGGGTGCGCGTACCGTGGCCCTTCCCAAGTGTGTACGACGGCGGCGGCCATGCTTGACCGTGCTCGGGAGAGAGGAGAGAGAGGAGAGAGAGGAAGATAGAGGAGAGAGATTGATCGTGCCCGGGAGAGATGAGAGAGAAGGAGAGGAAGAAGAAAGTTGAGGGCATTCTCGTCCAAAAATAAGTCATGGCATTTTAACGGTGAAGTTATCGATTTCGTGGTCATTTTATCGAAACCGAATATCCGACGATCATTTTATCGAAGCCCATCCCTTTCGCAGTCAAAATAGCAAAAATCTCAAAATGAATGAGCCAGAAAACCGTAGCTCCGAGTAATACATGGGGCGCGAAAGCCACACAACAGCGAGTACAACACATATCCACCTACGGGCATGTCCGTAATCCCTTCCAATATGAATAAATTGAGGGATTGATCTAAAAACAACAAGCACATAGAGGGGGATTTTTTAGGTGTGATGATACCAGGATTTGAACCTTCATCAATACGATACGACCACAATATCCTACTACCGAGTTGGATAATAAATAATATAAAGCATATGAAAAAAAGATACATGAGCATGTCCGAAAGTTGTCTAGGGGGAGGGGGTGAATAGGCAATTTAGATAAAATCCTGAAAATCACAACACTTAAAACGAAAAAGTCAAATTCACCCCGGACGGAACTTCATCACGACAAAAGAGCAAAGTAGAGGGGCGCGAAAGCCACACAACAGCGAGTACAACACATATCCACCTACGGGCATGTCCGTAATCCCTCCCAATATGAATAAATTGAGGGATTGATCTAAAAACAACAAGCACATAGAGGGGAGATTGACAAAAGAGAAGGAATCTCACTATTCCATTTGAATGGAAATCCCACACAAGTAGATCGGGTGTTAAGACACCCAAGTGAAAAACAAACAAGCACACAACAAAACGAGCGAGAGAGACACGGGGATTTTTCACCGAAGTTCGGACCCCTCACAAAGAGGTTCCTACGTCTCCGTTGAGGAGCTCACAAAGAGCCGGGTCTCTTTCAACCCTAATCCTCCCAAGTGACCACAAAGATCAAACTTGGTTTTCTTCTTCTTCCTTCGATTCTTTTCCTTGCGGAGGCGAATGACAACCTTCAGTAAACTTCCCACGGCTCACCACAAGCTTGGGAGCTCTAGGGTGACACCTAGCCAATCTAGGAGAACGAATCTCTAAGAGTAACAAGTGAAAATGAGATTAGTTGTAAGGGGAAGATGTGCTCTAGGTTAGGATGATGCTATCAAGCTTGGAATCAAGATGGGAGCTCTCTCAAATGGCCTTGGATCTCAAAGGAAATGGAAGGGAGTGAGAGAGAGAGCTTGAGCAAGATTTGTGAGTTTAAAAGCACCAGCAACTTTGCTCACGAGTTGGTCAAAACTATATATTGATAGTGGGGGCTCTCAAAGAGTCGTTGCTAGGTCAATAATTGACCTGACGAAACTTCCGTTTGTGACGGAACTTCCGTCACCCCATAAAGTCAAAGGCGAAAGATGCCGGGATGAAACTTCCATCGAGTTGGGACTTCCGTCCCAAACTCTCTGGAATTGACGAAACTTCATCGGACACGACGGAACTTCCGTCGGTTGAGATTTGTACTAGAAAGGTCCCGGGATCGGAACTTCCATCCAGACTTGGCACTTCCGTGCCAAACTCTCTGGAATTGACGGAACTTCGTCCTAGGCGATGAAAAGTGGAATTGGTTGGCTTTTTAATCTTTGGATTGGTATTTGGGTTCCAAGATGTTTGAAGGTAGCTAGAGCACATTCTTCCCTACAGGTAAGATCGTTTCACCCCTCTTAATAGTTTGGCATACCTATACTCAAAAAGCTACAAATCTAACTTGAGGCTCTTGCTTTTTAGTACTTTGATCACTTTTGAATGAGGGATGTACTTTCTCACATTGTGGGTATTAACTCGTTGATATCCTGCAACATACACTCAATAGCACATTAGAGTTTTTAATTCTTTGTCATTTATGACCAAAACCCACTAGAGGGCCTAGTTGCATCTTCAATGTCTTCTTTTTTATGCACTAAAAATCCATTTCACGTTTTGTATACCATGCTAACTAAAAGAAACCACATATAAAATTGTTCGTATTCATAGTACTATTGTCATTGATGTGAGACATATATACTAAGTTTTATTTTTATCCTCCCATCATTCTTAAGTAAAACAAGAGTGCATATATTTTCATGATCTAAAAAAAGTGGATGTATAAGCATGAGAATTAAACTTATGTAATGGTTTAGTTGACATGCACAAGTGCGGGTAATCAGTCATGCGTCATTTATTTAGCATTGTTATTGTATTAATATACTCATACCTTAATCATCATCGTTTTTCAAATAAAAAATATCTGGAGTCGACAGACTTTGTATTTATGGATGCCTTTGTTGATTTCCAAAAAAATGTTTTGGGGAACAGCAGAAGCAAACAACCGTAGCAAGTAAACTAAAGGGATCACTACTAAGTCCCAACATGTTTTATGGTAAAAGTTGATTGATGTCTAAGAACTTTGTACTAGTATACTATTACCATAGCATTTTTTTAGATAAAATACAAATTGTATTAATAAAATAGATGTAACTGAGTAGCAGCACACATGAAAAAAATATTTTGACAACAACATCATGTAAAAGGTAAATCAACTTACCTTTCATGTTGTCAAGTGCACATAATGCTTAAGTATGATTATAAATTAACAAATTAGAGTATTTTTTATGCATGGGGCCAAATGCCCCCTATAAACATTTCATATCATTATATATGTTAAATTATCAATAAGGGTTAATATTGACCTAGGACTAGGGTTGTTATGGAAAGCTCGAAGCACTCAAACTTGGCTCGTCATAGACTCGATTCCCCGACACGCTCCAGCACTAGGAGGCCATAGGCTTTGTGGTGGGACCTGTCAGTCCGTTGTTTTTTTCTATTTTTTTCATAACTGTTAAGCCATACCAAGTCTCGATAATAATATCTTTTTTGAATCAAAAAATAATACCATTTTTCATGGTAGAGTATACATTGAACACCGATTTTATCTTGCAAGTAAAAAAGCTATTGCAATTTTAAAAAATAAAATTATTAAATTAGATTATTTGTTAAGAAAACAATTAATTTGTAAGCCATCTTAACCTTCTTAAAAAATTATGATAAATAACGTCTTAAATTTATTGAATTCTTATTTATATCAAATTAGATTACAAAGAGTACAAGGGAATGACTTTGGAATTTTTAGATAAATTCTTTCTTGTCAACATTGCTAAAAACGGAGCGGTTTACCATAAAACCGAGCAGTTTTTTTTTATCAAAAACTGTTCTTGCTTTTAGCGAAAACCTTCCGTCCGAGGAAATCAAGCCGGAACGGTTTGACAGATTACCACGAAAACCACCCGGTTTTCATTGGTTTGTCAAACCATGTTGGCACCAGCTCTTGCATCAGGTCAACCAAAGCAAGAGCTTTGCATGTTGTTTGCTCTTGCAGCCCGTGCTATGTTTTTTTTGATAATAAACTATTTTCCAAATAAACATTTGCAAGGTGAAATGGAGTCAATTTTTAAGTAAACATGAACATATTAAAAAGAAAGGCATAATAACATGCAATATATTATAGTAATCTCAGCCTACGATTATAATTGTAATGAATTACAAGATATCTAATTAGTTATGTTTGGATCCATAAGACTAATTTTTAACTGATTTATTTTAATCATTTACGGATCCAAATAGACAAACTAATAAATGAACTAATTTTTAGTCAACGGAGGCACTAATTATTTTTTGTTAGTCAGGAGAAACTACCTAGTAATACGGACGAGTTCCTTCAACGAAATAACAAAGACCATTCTATCCCTTCCAAATATACTCAAATTAATTGCAAACATAGTAGAGCTAACAACTAGTCAGAGGAAAAAAATCATGACTATTTTTGGACTGAAAATTAGATCAACCTCCAAGCGGGTAGCTCCAGTGGATCCAAATAATGACTTAGACATCTGCAATGGCCATTCCTACAGCTTTGTGCATGTTAGGAAATTTAATTTGTTAGCAGAGTAAAATACACTACAGTATTTAAACTTATTCTATAGTATCATCAAAGTCCATAAACTTACAAACTGCACAAATGTGTATATGGACTTGTCTCAAAGTGTGAGCAGATCTATGAACTTGCAAATTGCAGCAGTACACATGTGTCGTTAAACTTGTCACATGATGAGATCATGTAAGTACAAATCTCAGTTATGACGTAAAACTTTCCTATTTAGCGCTCCACATTGCGGTCTAAACGATATCTTCCACCACCACAGTATCAGTGTCCTTATCTAGTTCTGTATTCTCCTAGCTGCCCTCTCTTCATTGTCGTTGACAACTGCCAACATGGTGCAATGGCACACCGTCTTTTTGTCATTGCCAACCGCCAGTGTCATCATCTCGTCAACACCGAGCACCCAGATGATATCTCCACACACAGTATAACTCGACATCGATTCACATAACCTTATGTCGAAGTCTACTTCTTCCATTACTCTATACGGAAATTGATTTCAGATCCATGCAAGTGGCCAATAATGATACGTGGAATGTCACAGAGGCAAATTTGTGCATTATTGGAATGAAGATTTTGATCTAGATGACATTACAAGACAAGCTTAATCAAAGATGCGTTTATACTATTTTTTTTACAAGTTGTTGATCTGAATGGAAATACCACAAGGTTCAGGAGGCCTTTGTAATTTTATTGATCCAGATGATATCATGGAACAAGTTAAAGAATGAGGGCAGAAAACATGATTGTAAGTTCCATGAAGTGTGAACCAAGAGCCCGCCTCAGCTTGACAATAATAGAAGAGGAGAGAACAGTCCTCCCTCCCTCCCCAACCTTATCCTCTGCTACAGTACACCAAGGCGAAAAACAGCCGATTCGTCTCCGCCGGCGGAGCCGACGGCTTTCCTCGACTCCGGCGTTCTTCCGAGCGTCGCGAGAAGGGAATTTTGTTGTGCTTTCGCTGGCTGGTAGTTTAGGTACCTACTTTATTAGAGTTAGGGTCAAGTTTCCGGTGGCGGCGTCGAGGCGGCGGCGACGACGTCCCATGTGGAATAAGGTCTTCCGAGCTCTCCCCCATCTCGGTGGCGGTCTCCTCCATCGCCTGCGACGAGCTCGTGGAGTCAAGGTCCGGCGTGTCCGGCTCTTGTCCTGGAGGATGCTTCCGGTGTTGTCCGGTGTCTTGCTGATGCTTCGGTGGCGTCGGGTGTTGGTTCAGCTGTCTCAGCTGGTCCTTTGGAGGCTGGATTTGGCCTTGCCGCCGGCCGTTTTCCGGCGAGCTGGCCTGTTCCGAGTTGGGGGTGCCCGGCCGACGTTCCTGATGCTCTTGCTATACTATTGCGGCTCTCCTCTTCAAAGCACTACGGTGGAGGCTTTCCGGTGTCGGAAGTTCCCCTCGTTGCTTGTTTCAGGTTTCGACGGCGGCTTGGAAGATCGTGGCGCCGTCCATGGTGGTCGCGGCAGCGTCGAAGCTTCTGTTTCTCTAGCGGAGCTTGGTTGCACGCTGGTCCTTCAGGGCTTAGTTGTTTTTTTCTTTTATATGAAGGCCTTGTGTCTTAGTAGCTCGGTTATGTGTACCGGTTATCTGTTTTCGTGTCTGTATCTCCTTACTCCATGAATGCAGATATCGGTTTTAATAGAAGAGGAGAACACTTGGACCACAAATTCCACAGAAGAGCCCATGCTTAATTAATTACAAGTTAATCAAAGCCACCACATTTTTACATGTACATGAGGTTAGTAGGGAGCTACGCCTAACACTTAAAAAAGGAACACGAAAATTGTCTCTGCCTCGCACGCATCCTTAGTAGATGCACGACGAGGCGACGGCGGCGCTCGCGCCCCGGCCGTCGGCCGGCAGGAGCGCCAGAGCCAGCAGGACGGCCATGAGGCCCACCGGCACCAGCATCAACATCAACGGCGGCGGCGGTAGCGGCAGGAGGACCAGCGGCAGGAACACCAGCAGCGCGGTGAGGCAGAGGAACAGCAGCGCCAGCCCCGCCGTGAAGTACCCCTGGCCCGGCGCCGGCCTCGCCCGACGTCCCAGCTGCAGCTTCCCTCGGCGCCGCCGCGCATTCGCCCACCAACTCCGACGGCAGCCGGAGACGGACACCTCTTCGTCATCCTCTCTTCCACGGCCGCCATGTACGAACTCACTCTGCTCGCTGCTACTATCCCGCTTGCTTGGACCGCAAAGATTTTTAAAAACTGAAGCGCCGTCGGGCTCGGGATAAGTACTCGTACCGGTAGATATAGAAAGCGGTGGAGCTTCTTTGTTTCGATTCAGGCAAGTTGATCCTGATTTGAGCGGCGCAATGACCAAGAAGAGCGGATACTCTGGCCTGGCCGTGCCACTCGTGCTCGGGATTTGAGAGGACAAAACGGGGAGATTCGGTTTGGAGGTCCAAGTGCAGTGTACGCACATCCGATCCATGTCTAATCGGCTCATCGGATCGCCGTGCTTGACGTGATGCAGGCAAGCCAGGGGGCACAAATTTCAGCTGTCATGTAAGTATTCTGCCCACTTGGGAGAGTTTGTGCGCAACTGGCTGACCGTGTGGCAATATTATTGGACGCGGTCAAAAGGGAACACCAGAATCTGGAAGAGTGTAAAAGTAAATTCCGTATCGAGGAGAGAATTACGGTGCAACGTGAACTAACCGTTGATGAAAGTAAAACATTGCGAAGCGAAAATGACATGAGATTAGTAATTAACTGCCGTGAATAAAGAAATAGCATATACTACTAGATCGATCGCCCACGGATGCGATCGAGCGAGTTTCAAGCAGCAAGATGCCCCACCAGTGATACGACCGGTACGCGATGCGTGCACCAAATATTTTGGGCGCTGATCGAATCCAAACAGCTCGTCCGGGAGTCCAAAGGAGCGCGTATTCTGTGGAGCAAGTGGAGTCCCTGTCCTGGTCGCGTGTTCCGCGCGTATCTCTCGGGGAAAGCGCGGAGGCTCGCGCGAGTTGCTGCTGGTCGACGCACGCGCGCCGTGGACGGAACCGCGCTGGGGAAGTGACCGACGACGAGACGCGCTCGCAGTCGCAGGTGCATGCACCGGCCCCTATACGCCGGTATATGCCAAAAGCGTCTTCTCGCCACCACCTGCGACTGCGACAGCGGCGGACGTACGGCCCCCGTTCAAAAGACGGCGAGACGCGGACCGGTGGTACTCGATCGTCTCCCCGAGCTGCAGAAATAACAACGGTGTTGATCCGCGACTACACTTTTGCTGGACTTACGGCGTGTCTGATGGCCATTTTTCTTCCCGTAAGTGTCCAGCATCAAGGTCGAAGAGCAACAGAATCAATGAATCGCACCACATGATCGTTCTAGTATTTCTAGGATTTATTAACGAAGTTTCACTAAAAATATCTATAAGATTCAGTGTACACGTGACGTTTCACTATAAAATCTAACCAAGTGAGCGAATGGTCTTCAAAAGTAGCAGTAGCGTATCAAGTCCTGGGTTCAACTCTCCATAAGAGCGAATTTTCTAGGATTTATTAACGAAGTTGTGCTTTCAGTTGTAGGTGACGTTCCCCTTAACAACAAGGTGTTAATGATGATTTTGTCAATCTCGAGTATTTACCACTGAAAATGCTCATAGGACACGATTTGCCTACGTATATTCATAGGATGAGTGTGTGTTTGTTGTGAGTGTCTAAGTTGTACTGCCTAGTCGCAAAAAAAAGAGAGATTCCAACCATTCACAAAAAATAATGAATAAATTTCAGTCTCAAATTTTGTGTTCCTTTGTCACAAATCCTAGGTATTATGGTGCAAGTTTTGTAAAATTTACTCTAAAATAATTATTCTAGCTTGAATTACGACTTTGCTAAAAAACAGAGACAAGCTTTTTCTTCCCTGTTTTGTCACAGCAAAAAAATAATTTTCCTCTCCTATGCAAGGCCCAAAGTTTGACGTTAATTAAAATCATGACTCACCAACCATGACATAAGCCCTCACTGAGTCAAATGGAGGCCGAGTATATGGGCCAGCTAACAAGACAGCGTTACCATGTTATGGGCTAGCCAACTTAGATCCCAGATACAAGGAAACTGGCCTAGCCCACGAAACAGAACCTGCCGTCATGTGCATGAGCACCGCCGCGCACGCCGGCCGGCGTGGGCGCGTGGCCGAAAGCCGAAAAGGACCCGACCCAACAGGCCAACAACATCATCAGAGGCTTCAAAAAAAAATCATCAGAGATCAGAAACAAACGCCAGTGTGCCGTGCCCAATTACCTCACAACTTCGAGGACCCGCACGCAAATCCGCCACGCCGTATTCTGGCTTCTGGGCGATCGCCACCGCACAGCTCCGCCCCCTCCGGATTGCCAAACCCCGCCGCTCTTTATTACCCCCTCGCACCGGCAAGCAGCGCCGCTCCGCCACCTCCCGTCTCTGTCCCGCTGCGCCTCCTCTCCCGCCCACATCCCCCGCGACTGCTCTCCCGGAAGGCAACCCGGACCCGGCGACCATGGATGAGGAGTACGATGTGATCGTGCTGGGCACGGGCCTCAAGGAGTGCATCCTCAGCGGCCTCCTCTCCGTCGACGGCCTTAAGGTTAGTAGCACCGTCCTTTCGAAACCGGGACCTCGCGCCCGCCTCCGATCCGACTCCCCCGCTTGGGGCCCGCACGGCCGGGGATGGAACTGGTAGGTGCGTCGTGGTTAGTAGATCAGGGGCAGTTGCCGCGCTGTCTCCTGTTTGATCCGGGCGTGATGCTCCTTGATGAGTGCCTGCCCAAGCTATTGTTGCATCTGGCTGCTGCTGCGTGCAAATGTTGTACAGTAGAGTTTGTCAGTCGCTTCTGTGATCGTGAAATCCTGAAAATCTTACTAGTCCCTGGAATTCAAGGGCTGTTACCTGCTTTGATGTAGGCGTATGCTTTCCATTTATCGAATCTGGAATCTACAAATGATGTCCCCGTGTTGTGCAATTGAACTCTCATATCCTAGCCAGGGATACGGTGTTAAAGCATAACGACTGAATGAGCAGATGTTCCTTCACTTTTTTCATGGACAACTTCCCTCGATCTTCTATTTTGGGTTAAATGGATGGCCTAATGCAGATCCAACCGTGTTAGATATTGAATGCTATAAATTCTGAAACCAATGGTGAATTTGCTTAATGGGTCCTGAAGAACTCTCTTTTGCTTTTGCAGGTTCTACACATGGATAGAAATGACTACTATGGAGGAGATTCCACCTCCCTAAACCTGAACCAGGCAAGTTTTGAAAGTGGATGATTTGAGTTCTTTTTGAAATTGCAACAATACAGCACTTGTTGATGCAAATCGTCTTGAATTTTTTTTTTTTTTGGTGCTGACATGCCATCCAGTTAGTTTAATATGGCTGATGAAGTACTGTATCCCCCTCCCTTACATTGGCACTAATTCCTTTCCTTTTGGATGCACAGCTTTGGAAGAGGTTCAGGGGAGAGGACAAGCCACCAGCGCACCTAGGTGCAAGCAGAGATTACAATGTGGACATGGTTCCAAAGGTGTTGCCAACTCCCATAGTTTGGAACTTTGGATATTGTTGCACTAAAGTTTTAGAGCAAATTCCCTATGAACCATCAAAAGCTATAATGTTCCTATATGAACCATCGAAAATTACAAGTTTCCTTCTCAATCGGTTTAGATTTTTCTATCCCTTACAAACCACTTTCATTACTTAGTACATGTTAAACAACTGTTGTGTGATGGTGGTGGAAACAGTCAGTTTGCCCCTCAAGATGAAATGAACAGTGGAGAGGTAAAGTAGGTCATGAAACCATCAGTTTTGCATCATTTCTAGTACATGTTTCATATTTTGTGGATCTACGAGTAGGCTTGAAAAATCGAAATAAAAATAAAAATTGTAATTGGGAACACATTGAATTGGGATATATATGGGTAACCAATAGTAAAATGGTCAATATGTGAAAAAACAGACTTTTAGAAAAGGTTTATCACAGTGTTTAACTATACTAAGTAACAAAAGTGGTTTGTAAGGTATAGAAAAATCTAAACCGATGGTTGAGAAGGGAACTTGTAATTTTTTATGGTTCATAAGGGAACTCTATAGCTTTTGATGGTTTAGAAGGAATTTGCTCAAATTTTTAATACCACTGTCTCATCATACTTTGTGCAGCAAATACTAACTGATCATATTGCCGTTGCCTAATTTTTTAGGGGCAAACTCTATTTCTGATTTGCTTAAGTGATTTATCGTCAGGTAGATCACAGGCAAGAGTTCTGTTAGCCTTGTATTGATATTCTATACTGCTGGCACAACAAAATTAGCATGGTTTTCCATAGGCTTATGACCATGTAGTAGTATTTCCTGGCTAATGTTCTGCATTCCTTAGTGTCACAGGCTCACGTGTATATATTTTATTCAAATGCAACACCAGCTGCCTTGGCAATGGTTAATAAGTCTTAACTGGTACAGTTATTACTGGTAATTGTAGCATGCCAACCTTGACGGGTATAGGCTATCATAAGCTGGAATTGGAACCCTGGTTAACATTACTGTTTTTGTTAATTTGTCATAGTAATTAATACAGATAAGCTAGATTCCTGATGTGGATGATGGAATGTGGCAAGCCTGCAAGCAGTATATTTTTTGTTCTGCTTGATGAAAAGAATATATATCTAACTCTACTCTATACTCTGGTCAGTTTATGATGGCGAATGGGACTTTAGTTCGTACCCTTATCCACACTGATGTGACCAAGTATTTGTCATTCAAAGCTGTTGATGGAAGCTTTGTCTTCAGCAAAGGGAAGGTAATATCGCCAGGTTACACTCAATTGTCTAGTCCTATCTTGTTGGATTTTATCTTTGGTGCCATAAATGGGCTTGTAGCTTTTGCAATCATCACACACCCACACGCAACATCAATCCTCATGTTGCTTTATTGCATTTTCATCAGGTTCACAAGGTTCCAGCCACCGACATGGAGGCTCTAAAATCTCCTTTGATGGGTCTCTTTGAGAAACGTAGAGCAAGGAACTTTTTCATTTACGTTCAAGACTACAACGAAGCTGATCCGAAAACACATCAGGGATTGGACCTCACAAGGATCACAACAAAAGAATTGATTTCGTCAGTATCTAGCCCTTTTTAATATCATTATTTTATCAGTACTGCACTATAACAATAAACAACTGTAGTCATTGCTGCCAATTTTATTCCTTCACTTGACACCTTTGATTGCCATGCTGTTGCGCCTTTTGTGGTTCTTATATTACTCCTCACGTTATTGCATCCACCTTATGATGATATTTCTTCATCAATGTTGCATAGATTGATAAATGCAATATATGACCCCTTATTACTGTGTTATCCCTAATTTTTTTGCATAGATGTATATTCTTGTACTGCTGTATTTTGAAAATGATTTCTTTGTCCAGCTGCTGAAATGGACAAAACATAGTCTTAGCTTTGATAATACATATTATACCTTCATACTTTCCATTTCCTCCTGCGTGATAATTAAACTTATTTGTTACTCTTTTTAGGAAATATGGATTGAGCGATGATACTGTGGACTTTATTGGCCATGCACTCGCTCTTCACAGGGATGATCGCTACTTAAATGAACCGGCCCTAGATACTGTAAAAAGGATGAAGGTATGTCTAGAATGGATCATTAGTATATTTTTGTTTCTTCAAAAAAAGTTGCTTTCCCTTTTTTGTTGAACATAATTGAACTTCACTGCATGTCTTCTTTTAGCTTTATGCTGAATCTCTTGCACGCTTCCAAGGAGGCTCACCTTATATTTACCCATTATATGGGTTGGGCGAGCTACCACAGGTCAGTCATTTTCAGTTTGTTTAGCTAATATGTGTAGGGTGAGCTATCCATTCTAAAGCATGTCTTATGGTTTAGGCTTTTGCACGTCTAAGTGCTGTTTATGGTGGTACATATATGTTAAATAAGCCAGAGTGCAAGGTAGCATCTTAAACCTTTGTTGCAAATGATCATTTCACTTGAGTGAGAACGAATTATAAAAGTGCTCCTTGTCTACTTCCAATGTATGATGCATTTGTAGGTTGAATTTGATATGGAAGGGAAAGTATGTGGTGTTACATCAGAAGGGGAAACTGCTAAATGTAAAAAGGTTGTCTGTGATCCTTCTTACTTACCCAACAAGGTAAATGCCTCTCTGACTGTGTCCATATAAAATTGTTCTACATTGTTTACATATATTCAAAACGATTCACAAAGGTTTATATTTCCCAATCAAATTTACTGGATTTTTCTCTCGTTGCTCCTTTGGCTGTTGCCTGTATGGAGCACTGCGATGTATTGCACACTTTGAGGTTCACTTTATGTTTTTGAACAGGTGAGGAAGATTGGAAAAGTTGCACGTGCAATTGCTATAATGAGCCACCCAATTCCCAACACGAATGAGTCCCACTCAGTTCAGATTATTTTGCCGCAGAAGCAACTTGGACGCAAATCAGACATGTGGGTTTCTTACTTTTATTCTGAATTACTTTGTTGGATCAAATGCCTTACTTCAGTTTGCATCACTTGATTGTGACGTGCGTGCTGCTATGTATTTGTTTCTTAGGTATGTTTTCTGCTGCTCATACACACACAATGTTGCGCCAAAGGGAAAGTTCATTGCATTTGTGTCTGCAGAAGCTGAGACTGAGAATCCACAGTCAGAACTGAAGCCTGGCATTGATTTGCTTGGTCAAGTAGATGAGCTGTTTTTTGATATGTATGACAGATATGAACCTGTCAATGAACCATCTCTTGATAATTGCTTCGTCTCGATGGTAAGTTTGGTAGTCCACATTGCAAAGTTGAATGTCAGTTTTATTTGAATATTTATGATGTTTACAACATGTTGTGTTCGCATTGCAGAGTTATGATGCTACAACGCATTTTGAGACGACTGTGGCGGATGTTCTCAACATGTACACATCAATCACCGGGAAGGTAAGCTTTATCGCCACATCTTTTGAACAACCTCTGTATAGAAAATTAACAGCTGCATCAGATAGTTATCCATTAATGTGTTTTCATCAGATATTCCAATTTCTTACTATAAAAAAAAGATCTATATTCAACAACCTTTTCTTAAAAGATGAATTGCAGATCTTAACTCTCTAATTTCCCTGCAGACTGTTGATCTCAGTGTTGACTTGAGCGCTGCCAGTGCTGCTGAAGAATACTAGAGATTTTTTATATCAGATACTGCATTTCAAATGTAGACACTGTATTTTCTGGGAACAGCACAGGACATACCCTGCTGGGTGATTTCCCAAGTTGCGTCAGCTACATATTGTGGTGCTCTGTTCCATGCCTGCTTCAGCAGTTGTTTACCCCAAACTAAGAAATGATGGTTGCTCCCTTTGTTGTATTTACAATATGATGGTCTAGTGTTGTAAACTTTTAAACTCTGGTGACGTCTGGTTAGAACCTGCTTGTACTCATCGGTGATGTATCATAGTCGCATATCAGCTGTGCATCTCCCGGACTGTCGGTTGCTGTGTCTGTTATCACTGCACGTATCTTAGCTGCACTCGCACTTATGTCCTGCATGGTTTACAAAATTGTTGGTAACCGGTCGCTTACTGCGGTCACCGACCAAACCGGTCTGCTCTGGTTTTGTCGAATGGCCAGTTACCGGTCAATTAAGATTTGAACTTCTGTACCATTTTGATATGAATATTTCTAAAAAAAGGATGAGAAATGAAGAATTATAGTGAAACAAGATTATGAAAACACCACATCTGAGTGGTGAAAAAAAAACGTTGAAGGAAAAATAGAAAGCATAAGAGACTGTTGTAATTTTACATGCATATTGTACGGATTATATATGTTGCATATATGGCTAATATTATTGCAAATAAATGTAAAGGTAAAGTTCATACACAAATTTTAACTGTTTTGGCCCAACTGTGGTCGGTAAACCGGTAAAACTGCCTGGTTACTGATGAAGAAATGGTTTAAATTTCGTTTAAATTTGATTTTATCATTCGAGCGGTTTACCAAACGGTTTTGGCGATAACCATAGTTTCCGACAAACCGGTGGGGAACGGTTTGTCCATTCGAATGGTTTTGTAAACCTTGGTGTCATATACCTACGTTGCCTGGTCAAAACTGTTCAAATTCGCTTTGATAAGCCTGATAAGTTCGTCATCCACTATCTGCAGGCCTTCTCGACAGCTTCCCCTAGGATCTGCAGAAATAGATCTGCTGGGTCACACACGTGCCTCGCTTACTGATTCCTCTTGTTAGGAAGTGTAGCTGTCCTTAGATTTGATTATAGAGAATATAGGACTGGTTCGCAGCAACGTGTGCGCCACCAATTGGCACGAAAATGGACAGCTTCTTTTGTTGAGAACTTGAGATCGGCTCGAAAATGGGCTAATCAACCACTAATTATTCTCCAATGACAAATCACCTCCTCCAAGACAAATCACAGTTCGGAAGAAAAAGGAACATCGATAGCAGCAACTGCGTAAATATTTCATGACTTGAGGACCTGCGCGCGAAAGCAACCGGGATCCCATCCGCGTTCGGCTTCTCTTTCTCGCACTCCCGAAACACCAAATCCCACACCGCACGCACCGTTTTCTACCTTTCGTCAACTCCACTTCTCCTCCGTCGCAGCAGCAGCCAGCAGCCAGCCATGGATGAGGAGTACGACGTGATCGTGCTGGGCACGGGGCTCAAGGAGTGCATCCTCAGCGGCCTCCTCTCAGTCGATGGCCTCAAGGTGAGCTACCCTCTTCTATCCGTTCATTGCATATTCTGGCGAAGCAGTTGCGACACGTTTGCTTCCATGTCCTGATTCCGATCCCATGTTTCTCCTTATCGGTGATCACACTTTGGTCTTGGACTGGGCAGCTGGAGCTCGCGAGCTCGTAGATCGGGCTGCTTACCCCGTTTGATCTGGACTTATATTGCTGTGGACTTCGTCGCAAAAAAAAAGAGAGAGATTGATGTGGACTTGGTCTACACTGTTCGTATAGATAGTTCATTGACCCTAAGATCTCGGTGAATTCGCCGCTATTGGCTATTGGTCCGCCAAGTGACTAAACTTGGTAAGCTTAGCTCGGTGTAATTTGTTGGGGATCTGGACTTAGTTCTGCAGCTGGAGATGGTTGGTTGGGTGGCAATGTGTTGTACTCAGCGACAGACAAAGCATATGCCCTAATAAGCAAGCTATCATGTATCTAAACTGGGAATTCAGAAATTTACAAGCGCCATATAACTGCAAACACTTTTGTAAACCTCCACAGTTTTTGTTGAAAGGTGTCTAAGCTTTAAGTGTCTGCGGTAATATATTAATGTTATTGATCCTCATAGCCACATTTGAGAGATGGTGCATGATGAGGGCACTGTATAATTAATGTTAGGGAAAAAGAGGGATATCCAATTGTTGTCACAATCCCTCACAGAATTAACATTTGTTTCTGTAAATTTTCATGCATATATGAGTTAACTTGGTTTGAGCTACCTGATTATGAAGTGCTTTTATCCTTTGTGCCATTTTGGTAATCTATTAGAAGTGTAAATAGTGTTGGGAATTTACTTTGATGATATCGTTAATGGATGCATCTCTGCTGGTATGAGATTGCAGGTGTTGCACATGGACAGAAATGACTATTACGGAGGAGATTCCACCTCGCTCAACCTTAACCAGGTATAAGCAACTCTCAACTCCCAACTATTTTGGTAGATGGTGTCTGTTCTAGATTTATATATAGATGTTCTCTCAAGCAAAGTTTGTGATGTACGCATTACAGGATATACTTTACTTTACTATATTTGATTTCATTGTTATACTAACCATGCATTTCACTTACCCTTTTTGATAGCTTTGGAAGAAATTTAGAGGGAGGACAAGCCCCCAGCTCATCTAGGTGCAAGCAGAGATTACAATGTTGACATGGTTCCAAAGGTGAATGTCTTTCTCTATTTTAAAATATCATTCTTTTACCTTTATCAGCATAGACAATTGTACCATGAAACCTGCGAAGTATCTTGTCCAATTTTCTATTGAATGTCAACTATTCACGTTTATATGTTTTTACCACTTGATTTTAAAAATTTTCCGCTGCTTTTCAGTTTATGATGGCAAATGGAACATTGGTTCGAACCCTCATTCACACTGATGTGACAAAGTACTTGTCATTCAAAGCTGTTGATGGAAGCTATGTTTTCAGCAAAGGAAAGGTAGACTCTTAAATGTATGCTCCCCTCCTTTTTTCTTATCACTGCCATATTTTCTGTAGGTGGTTCTCTAGTCATAAGATCACCCTATACTCTGTTTGTATGTTAGTATTGTAACCTAACTTTTCTCTTTTATCATGTTCAATCAGATTTACAAGGTTCCTGCCACTGATATGGAGGCTCTGAAGTCCCCTTTGATGGGTCTCTTTGAGAAACGTAGAGCAAGGAACTTTTTCATTTATGTCCAAGATTACAGTGAAGCTGATCCAAAAACGCATCAAGGATTGGACCTTACTAGGATGACGACTAGGGAACTTATAGCGTGAGTATATCAACACTCGTTGCATTATGTTGTATTCTTGTTTTAGTAGTGCCTGTGGGCTAATGATAACACCCAGCCAATTTGGCTAGTAAGTCATAGGAGTGTCACGAACAGAGGAATAACCACAAATGGCTAATTATTGAGGTACTAATGTGGCATACTGCTGAACCTAGATAGCCTGTTCAGGAAATTCATGTTAAAAAGCACATGACATGACTTAAGACTTACCTATAAAATATTAGAGGAAAACAGATATATACCTAAATCTGGCAAAATTTAGTTGCTTTATTAGCAGTTACGCCTAAGTTCAGTCATGGCAAATTTTATGTGGCCATTGTTTGGATGACTACTAGAAGTGTTAGCCAAAAACTTGTGGTCGTTGTATTGTTTGCAACACAGATTGGTGCTTAGACCTGAACAAAAACGGTGTGATTGCGCCTGAAGCAATTTTCATTTTTTTATAAATAAAAAAAAGCACAAACAAAAAGTTACATGATAAAAGAAGAAAAAAATTGTGTTAATGCTTGTGTAACTGTTAGATTGGCAAGCAGGTGGAACCAAACTACTCATGGTAGAGATATGTAGCATGAATAGAGTAATCATTGATTAGAGTAAAGAAGTACATGTTGGCAGCTGTCTACCAAGATAGCCAACTAAATAACTGATAACTTCTTCATAGTTCATGATGAAAATGTGCCTAGAATTGTATTTTTTTCCTCGAATACACAGGAGAGCTGTGTATCTTTAAAGAGAAGAATAGATTGGTCTCTTACATTCTTCACCTCCTCACTCCGGACGGGATTCAATGGATTGTGATACATCATACGAGTATAACTAAAGTTAAAACAACAAGGGTGGGACCTGACCAAACAACAACAGCATGGACTGCTATCGGAACTCTCCACCTGAACCAAGAGCTTGCAGCCTGCAAGCTCCAGCTAGACACCAGATATGGTGTTCATCACTAAACTACCAAACTAGCATGCTAAGTTGTGGGCTGTTGCCATCAAATACACAAGCATTTTGGTGCTTCCGTAGCACCAAAGCACCAAGAGTGATCATAGTGTTAAATCCCTTTCTTTAACTTGAGAGATCTTTTACTAGCTTTCCTCCACCAAGTTACGTATGTGCAATTGAAAGGAAACTCATTGGTGCTAAAATGCGAAACCAGAAGTCTTGGGCAAACACACACCAAGTGAGAATATTTTCGACATTTTCCTCAGCTTGATCACAGAATACGCATTTGTCAGGATGGGGCAAATCTACCTTCTGTTTGTCAGCTGTCCAGCACCTATTCCAGATGGCTAACCAAAGGAAAATCTTGCATTTGCTGGGTGCCCCGATTTTCCAAATTAGTCACCAAGGTTCCAAGGTGATTGATCCATTAAAAAAGGCCCCGTATGCTGATCTGGATAACACCACGGTTGCAAGGTGATTTATCCATTAAAAAAGGCCCCGTATGCTGACCTGGATAAGAATTCGCCCGAACCCTCAAATTTCCACTAATTAATTAGAGGAAAGAAGTTCATGTTGATAAAACTTGTCCACTGAGGAAACAAACAAAAAGCGGATGGCATATTCATATAAGAAAATCTAGCAGTAGGCCCACATGCTCACATGTTCAGTACAGAGAAATAGAGGACAGAGAAAACCGGAGCATCAACTTTAATCAGTTTAGGAACAAGCCACGAAGTGTGGTGCTAGTCTTTCCCACTATATTTTCAGCAAATATCTTTGGCAAAGCGATAAAACTGTGCCTAACAAAACGTGGCAGCCTTAAACTAGTGAGCAACCAAACACAATGAAGCTTAAGGCGTGGCAGCCATAGGTAGAGAACCAAATACTTGTTCTTGCATCTTGCCTAATGTAGACCTACTAGTTTGCGTCCAGATTATCTCCCTAATATCTTTTGATGTTTTTATAACATTTTCAAATGACTCAAGAAAATTGCTGTTGACCATGAATTGTATTTCATCTCCCATATGTTCTTAAAGGTATTTCTTATCTTGAAAATAACTCTCTTTATTTGTGTTTCTTCAGGAAGTATGGTTTAAGTGATGATACAGTGGATTTCATTGGGCATGCACTTGCACTCCATAGGGATGATCGGTATCTCGATGAACCGGCTCTTGATACTGTAAAGAGGATGAAAGTAAGTGTTGGCCAAAACTGTTTCCTGATTTTTGATACAGTATCATATTCTTAATCCCTGTAGCTGATGTTCCTTGTAGTTCTGCCATCACTCCTGTTTGGAATATGCTTTCTGTATAGTGTACAATTAAACTTAACTATCATGTGCATTTAGCTATATGCAGAGTCTCTTGCGCGCTTTCAAGGAGGGTCGCCGTATATTTACCCGCTCTATGGGCTAGGTGAGCTCCCACAGGTGAGTCTACTTTGATATGTTCATCCAATCTTCTCATGTGGCATGCTTATGTTTTATTCCACTTATATGTTACCATGCTTTCCTATGCTGCAGGGTTTTGCACGCCTGAGTGCTGTTTATGGTGGTACATACATGTTAAATAAGCCTGAATGCAAGGTTTGTTTTATCATCTCCCTTACCATACACACTTGATTTGGGGACCAGTTTTCACGTGTAATACCTGATATGCATAGGTTGAATTCGATATGGAAGGGAAAGTGTGTGGCGTTACATCAGAAGGTGAAACTGCCAAGTGCAAGAAGGTGGTCTGTGATCCTTCATATTTGCCCAACAAGGTCAATACTCTTCCCATCTATTTGACCTAGAATGGTTCAGATGACCAATTCAGTGTCATCCCTAGAAATTTTTCTCTGAAAATTTTGGTTCTTTGTTCCCTTTCTATATGTTTTTCTTTTTGAAAGGAATACCCCAAGGGAGACCAGATGGCCAGTGGCCTTTGCCACTACGCCGTGAGCCCCATTGCTCTTTCTATATGTTTTCTCCCCTGTTCTAATGTGATGCAAATGTTTATCAACAGGTTAGGAAGATTGGGAGAGTCATACGTGCCATTGCTATTATGAGCCACCCAGTACAAAATACAAATGAGTCCCACTCGGTTCAGATTATTTTGCCACAGAAACAACTTGGGCGCAAGTCAGACATGTGAGGCTCTTATTATTCTCAGTTTTCATCTGATGGTATTCTTTTGCTTGGTTACTTGCATTTTATATATACCATTGCTATTAAGGGTCACTTGCATTTTACCTTTTTTTATGGGTCATTATGTCACCCTTAGTTATAATCTGTCTCTTGGTATTCTTTTAGGTATGTATTCTGTTGCTCGTACACACACAACGTTGCACCAAGGGGAAAGTTCATTGCCTTTGTGTCTGCAGAAGCTGAGACTGACAATCCACAATCTGAGCTAAAGCCTGGAGTCGATCTACTTGGCTCTGTGGATGAGATATTTTATGATATATATGATAGATCTGAGCCGGTGAATGAACCATCTCTTGATAATTGTTTTGTATCAACAGTAAGATTTTGCATTATATGATTAATGAAATATAAGTATTAGATCTCACTACTGCAGACTTGGTACTAAATCTTTATGGCGGTTTCTCCTTGTAGAGCTATGATGCATCCACACATTTTGAGACAACTGTTACAGACGTTCTTAACATGTACACAATGATCACCGGAAAGGTAATAGATGGCTTATTCTTATCTAATTGGTTGGCTGAATGTTGCCGATTATAGTCTTAGGTTGGTATAATGTGCTAAGACATTAATGAAAATTTATATTTATTTTACGAAACTGTAATGCTAGTATGCAGTTGTTGCATCTAACTGTGCAACAAGTATTTTAATTCAAAAACAACTGTACGTTATTAGTACAGAAAATTAATAGTGCTGACAGATTAGGGATTCCATGTTTTCCCACATACTCTGGCAATATATTTTGATGCAGAAAAAGCTCTTTCAATGTTATCTTTCTGAAGATTTACTGAACCTGATAGCTCAATCCACTCCTTATTTTGAATCATAGATTTCACCTTTCTATCCTAACTGCGCTCTCATTGCAGACGATTGATCTTAGCGTGGATTTAAGTGCTGCTAGTGCTGCAGAAGAATACTAGATTTCGTAATCATAATCCCATGTTCATATCAAATCCTTGGGAACAACACAGGGCAAACCTTACTGGAGAGTTTATTCCAGCCCAGATATCATGTGTTGTACTGTTCTGCCCAGTGTCACCTGCATGTTTGTCGCTAGCAGAAATACGCATAATTGTTGACTCATATTGATCCGGATGATGGTGGTTTTATTTACTTTAGTAATGATGGAATGGTGTAAAGCCATATACAGTGAACATTGACGGTGACTATTGTGGCTTTATATGATGTATCATGACAGTTAAGTCAATTTGCATGTCTGGTTCTTCAGCTCGTGTTACTGCACTATCAAATGCTGCCAGAGCCATATGTTTCAGTGGCACCACACTACCACAATTTTTATATTTCCTTCTATTGTGACACACGACACCTTTAAGCTTTTGTGATGGACGTAGATTTTTTGACATGTTTATGGTGACTGAATTGTAGTCACGTGGTATGACGGTGAAAGATTTGGCTCTAGTTGATTCTCATTTATATGTTGCAGCTTGTTGCTGGAACCACGTAGCCAGAGGCGCTATCGCTGTGCAGTGGCGGCCTCTACTTTTTCATGCCACTTATCTCGTCCGAGGATCTGCACTCTACCAAGCAAGTCCTCGTTTTTCTAATCCTACTAGTGATTGCTTCAGCCTAACCAGATTGCCGCCCTAGTTAGACTCGTAATCGTAAGGGTATGGGTCTCCGGATCGTATAAATTTTCGGTTTTTCTGCAGCAGGTGAGTATCTTATAAGATGGCAATGGTATCAGTATTGTTTTGTCGCTGGTACAAGTGAAGCTGTCTGCAAAACTGATTGCACATCAATAAGCCCTACAACATATTCCTTCCAAAATTATTGTCTGTCATTGACTTTCATTGTTACGTTTGATCATCCGTCCTATTCAAATATAAAAAATATATAGGTTATATTTGAAGTTTCTTTAGTGATAAAACACATTCAAACAATATATATGATATTTTTAAAATTATTTTGAATAAAACGAATGATCAAATATAACAAAGAAAAAGTCAATTGGAGCGGAGTAGTATAATACAATAAGTTATTGCTCTGCAGAACACACGAGTTTCTTCTGTTATAGCAGTCATCACTTCCTCCTTCCGTTTAACTGTTTCAACGGGCCGAACTGGCGACGTCCATGGATTCGTCTATATGCTGTTGCACTCCTTGAGGCATCTTTTCCCCTTGACCTTCTGCGCCCAGCCAATGACACCCTGCTGCACATGCTCATTGAAGATCTCCTTCTTGTAGTAGCTCCCCATCTTTGAGCACAAAGAGGGCAAAATATCTATCAGCGATGAGAACTGA
Source organism: Chloris gayana (assembly GCA_031894775.1). Taxonomy (NCBI): domain Eukaryota; kingdom Viridiplantae; phylum Streptophyta; class Magnoliopsida; order Poales; family Poaceae; genus Chloris; species Chloris gayana. The sequence goes on from JAUNZO010001603.1 coordinate 165,993, forward strand.
AACTATGATAAACAATGTCCAAAAACCGACGTACCTGGGTTACAATTGCATACAGAGGCAGGGTGCTGTAGCTGCACGTGAGTTGAATAATGATCCTGCAGGTAGAAGGTTGAATGCAGGCGTTAAAACAACAGATTCATGCATGTTTGCGATTTCAGCCTGCGATGATTAAAGACAACGGTGGCAAGCAAATTACCCGACAACAAGCCTCGGCACCAGGAAACCCACTTGGTCCATGAAGCAGGATTCAAATCCGTAAGTGAGCTTGAAAAGGAAGATGGAAAAGGATTCCCAAATGTTGTGATCAGCCACTACATCGATCAAAATAAAACTTTGCAATATGCCGTGCTTCAATGCACGCTTACCAGTACATAGAAGAAGTATGCAAGCTCAAATGCGTTCTGAAAGAGAGTGAAGTGGATCAGGTGAAGGATGATCTTAGGCTGCCTGAACCAAAAGTGCTCGTCTGATGGGTTTACAACCAAATCGCCTTCTATCGCTGTGTGCTTCTCAGCGACATCATAGGCTAACTCAGCTATGATATGCTCCAGCTTAGTGCCAACGGCCAACAGAAGCTGCAAAAAATAAAGAAGTGCCCTCTAAGCTTAGTCCTGACCGCTGGTCACTAGGTCACTCGTAACAATTGTACTTTTTGACTATGTACAGGGATTTAAAAAACAAACACATTATATATCTGCACTTACAATAAGGGGAATGAATGAAATCCAAAAGTATGTGTGCCAACCTGCAGATTAACAAGAAATAGTGTTGAGAGGCTTAGACACAGAAAATTTATTACAATACAAGAATATTGTACAAACCATAACATCGTATATTACAAATGGTGAAATGAGCTTTACCGTCAACATTCAGTAGCAGAAATATCACAACAAAGATCCACAAGGCCCAGCTACAAGTGCACAGAAATAGTTCGCACGGTTAAGATTGTTACACATGAAGTAAAATTTGCTTAAAACTTGAAAGAGTATGTAGCGCTATTTAGCATACCTTGTACCGACTATTTTCTTAAAATCAGACTCTAAAGCCCTCAACATGTATTTGTGGAAATCAAATTTTGGGTTCGCACGGCAATGAGTCTGCAAAAAAAGAGTGTCGTGCTTTTATACAAGGAGCGAACACAGTATTAGCTTCCTTGTTTTCACATGATACTTACCATAATAAAACCAAGACGCATCGTCTTGTAGTCTGATTTAGTTACTGAGCCACGAAACTGCTTACAAAAACAATGCTGAAAGGGAAAGAGCAAAAGAAAAGCCGATTAGTTCACCAATAGGCTCTTCTGTATATCCAAGAGAAATATAATGTAGCTGTCAATATGTATAAAAACATTGTATGCAAAATTGACTACTTGTGAATGCTCTCTAGTAAAAAAATGTCACTTTGGACATATTGACAGTCTCCAAAAGGAAACTTTGACAACTAATTGCTTTCTACTATAATATTTGGACAACATAACAAAACTGTAATGCGATGAAACTATTTTCCAAGAATAATATAATCATATCATTTCCATGTTCAGTCCTAGTGTATAAAAACGCTTACATTTTTTTATTTTCGTTATTATAAACATGAGATTTAAAAATTTCTAACAGAGGACATGAAATTTTTCAATGTAAAAGAAAATCTGATTGTAGAGAACATGAAGTCCATTCGTTACCAGCCAACACAGTATCATCGAGTCTTTGCCAATGCCTTTGTAACGTTCCTTGATAAAATCAAGTTCATGCACATGAGTCACCTTATGAGTTCCTGCAATTTCATAGGATTATATTTTATCATCATCACATACAAAAGACTACTAAGATTTATCCACTTCCACTTTTGTCAAACAAAAATATTGCAACAATATACGAGAAATAAGCGAGGTTTGGTACCGCTTTCTGCATCAGCATTTTGTTTAATTTCTTCCTCCCACTGTTTCCATTTGCGTATCTGAGTAAAACAAAAACATATAAGAAAAAGCTGTCAAAAGTGTCAAGAGTGCACCTTAACTCAAGGATGGAATGTCATAGCCTCATAGGCCCACGATTTACCTTAGCACCTCCCAAAAGCATAGTTGTAGCACTGAAAAAAACATGCGAGACAGCCAGAACAAATATGAAAATGTGCAGCTGATGTAACGCCTCAAGAGACAGCAGTGGAACTTTTCCCTATCAAAACAAACACTGCAGTTCATAAATGCTACTAAATCATAAAAATAAACATGTAAGTAATGCTTGGCAGGGGAAAAGACATCAAATAATTGTTTAAAGGTTGTTTTAGACACTCTAGGATTGTTGAAAGGGAGTGACAAATTAAGCTAAGGTATTAAAATGTTTTACCCAAATTAAATGCCCATCTGAGATTCTTAAAAAAATTAGTTTCCCTTAAAAAAACATTGACAAACAATATTTTACACAGAATGTCTGAATCAATAGACCGTTAGGGAAACTGCATGATATCCTCAACTCACCTGCTTCTCGCAGATCTCTGCCTCAGCCGCAGCTGCACCTTCAATGAGAAGCCGACCCGGCCTGATACTGGCAAGGATTTCCGCGGCGATGGAATTAGCCTTGGTGAAGCTCAGCCCATCAGGACCCTGGTCATCTACCGGCTTCTTGCATGGCAGCATGTAGTTCGTCCAGCCTCGGGGAATGCATATCCTTAAGATTGTCCCTTGAAGCACCGTCAGCAGCAGGGAGATGAACCCCAGAAGCATCAGCTCTGCATTACCAACACAATTAAGAGAAATTCCAAAATCATTTACTGCATAAAAAATGATATTCTAAAAGATTATGTGTTTAGCAAGGAACAAAAAATACTGGAGTTGCCATAGTATTGTTTCAGTGATACTGTAGGAAGTATAGAACATCTGTTCTGTTCTTTTAATATCTTATAGTTTATTATCCGGGCTTGTGTTGGTTATGATCTAGGTTCCAGATGCTTTATTCCCTGTTCTTTTTTTTTCTTGGTGTTTTAGATGGGTACAGACAAATCAGATTTAGCTTCTTAGACTTAGTTTTGATTTGGAAACGCAAAACAAAACAAACAACTCATTAAAATCTCCTGCTCAAGAACGTGCTATGCTTGAGTTGCAGATACCGCTCTGTTGAAGGATGAAACTCAGGACAGTGTTTAGAAATCAGAAAGAAAGGCTCGGAGCCGCGGAAGCTACTGCTTTGTATGGACAGAGTCAGAGGCACCAACGATCTAGGTGCTCGCGCTGCGCTGCTGGCTACACTTGAGCTGTCCTACCAAGCAAAGACCAAGATCTTTCCTCGTCAAGCACTGGTCAATGACAATAATGATTTGATGGTCCTGCTGGGATGCCTTTCCAGTTGTTGGTTACTCCGTAATTGTGTCTTACTGTTTTTTTCTTGTGCCGTACGTGTGGCCTAACAATCCACTTGTGCACTAGTAGTTTAATTGTCATAAGCTTCTATGTTTTTGTTTGCTGGTCATTCCATCCAACTGTGGTTTTTTGTGCTTGGTTTACCTTCTTTCACCTTGAGGAGCGCCTCGTAGAGCGGCCTTTGGTCTTTCTTCTTTAGCGTCTGCATGCCCTCGCAAGAACATCATAGATAAGCTCTCAGCTCACCATCTTCAGCTAGCGTCAGCCAGCAGAAAATTATTTAAAGCAAGCAAGAACTTGAGCGCGCCTACTCTGTACATACCTTGCCGAGGTGATGGAGGCCCCGCTCGGCAGCGAGTGAGATGACCACGATGATGGAGCACACCGCCGCCACGATCCACGTCGGCGTGAACTGCAGCGCCGCCTCTCCCTCGCCGCCGTCCCCCATTGCTACCGCTCCCTTGCTCTTCTGCCGTTTTGTGCTGCGGGCCTCATGTCCATTGTTTATTTATCTTTGTCCCATGGCCCATCGCAGCAGTACGATGAAGGATGGAGACGCGCCTGTCAGCGTCGAATATGAAACCGGCGGACTGGTGGAGGGCAGCACATTGCACACGAGGCCGCATGTCACTCAACAAGCAGCGTAAAATTCGCAAAATTAAGCTTGGCTATTATCTTTACCGTTAAGTCATTATAACGGAATAGGGGTAAATGAAAACTTCAGATTCAAAAAAGAGGGGTAACCATGCAAAGTTGAAAAAACAGGGGTAAAAACAGAGTTAGAGTTCAAAGCGAGGGCAACCATGCAATTGCCCCTTTTCTTTAGTGGTTTTCTAAAAGCCACTGCTTTCTTCCATGCCACACACATAAATTCAGTGAAGACATTGATATATGTGGCTTTTTAGAGCCAGGGTATGGCAGGGAAATCAGGAAATATCCGCTGAGAACAACTATTTATCGTGGCTTTTGCAACCAAGATGTGGCAATAAATTCAGAAAATATCCCCTGTATAATACTTCTCCGGTGGAGTCATGAAAACCATCAAAGTGCTATTATGAAATTCTAGTAATAAGCAGACAGGCGGAGAGATAATAAACTCATGTTGAACACAACTTTGTGAGAGAAATAAGAAACAAACAACGGAGAAAAAGGGTTTGGAAAAGGAAAGCAAGATGCACAGTGTTTGTTTGGCTACAATATACTATTCATTGATGTTACCAGTTAGTAGTTGTTTAACATCGCAATTCCTACATATAAAATTTAATTTAAAATTAGATGTTTGGTATGAGTTTTGAGTGTTCTACATCATGGATATTTCCACCGTACACAGAGCCCAAATATCAAGATAGGCAAAACTGATGTGTGTGACCCTTAAGGCCTGAACAAACAAATTGCAGTATCTAAGAGATTGGCCTTTGATCCTGAACGACGAGTTTTAGTTCCAGTATGATGTTGCACATTTTGTCACCGTTCTCTATCGAAGTTGATGTATTGCTCATGTATATTTCCCAATATAGGAAATTAGAACTGAGTAAATTTACTACCGGGAGATGCTACTGAAGTAAGCGTCTCTTTCAGTGAACTGTGAACGCCTGCCAAATCCCATCAAGTCCCCGGAGGCCCACCAATCATCTACAGCCTTTCACTTTTTCTGCAATTTCTTTCACGAGCTCACCCTATCCTAGCACTCCTTTTGTGCCAGTAACGATACCCCTGCTATGCAATCTGTGCTAACAACTTCCATTGCGATACTTGTCAGCCCAACTCCATCACTCCATACAAATACAAATACTCACAAACACGCACTTATCAGCCCGACCATACATAAAACACCTTAGGAATCTGATGTTACGTTAGGAAAGAGTCATATGCCGATGATGCAATACATGTACAGAGCCGATTCCTAATATCTATAGGTTAATATCTAATATAAACCTGTAGGTTTACATAATCCAGAGCCTAGTCTATAACACTGTGTTCCCAACGGCCTCATGGTCTCCAGCTGTTGCCGTTGTTGCCATTTCAATCTTAACAGATGGTCCGGCCGAATCAGTGTTGTTCGTCGATGCCCCGGCCTTGCTAAGGGTCCCCTTCAACCCCTTCTTCATCTTAACTTTCTGCGCCCAACCCAAGACGCCCTGCTGCACATGCTCGTTGAAGATCTCCTTCTTGTAGCAACTTCCCATCTTTGAGCACAAAAGGAGCAAAACATCCTTCGGTTATTGTGCTGATTATTAGGACAAGAAGCATCAATTAGTAATTAAATATTGGCGCACCTGGGTCACAATTGCATATAGGGGTAGGGTGCTGTAGCTGCAGAGAATCTGAATAAGGACCCTGCAAAAGGAAGAATTATTGATGCACGAATCAATCCATGGTTATCTCCTTCATATAAAAAAATGTAGATTGGAGGCATGTAAAGTACCCAATAACAAGCCTTGGTATGATAAATCGAACTTGCCCCATGATGCAGGAGTTGAATCCGTAAGTGGCCTAGAAATGAAAGAAGGCACAATCTTTTGTGATCAGCCATTACTTTGAAAACTACACCTTGTAAGCGATATTTCCTCAAAAACATATTGTAAAAGTTGTGCGGCAGTGCTTACCAATATCCAGAAGAAGAATGCAATTTCAAATGCATTCTGAAAGAGAATGAAGTGGATCAAGAAAAGAACAATTCTTGGTCGCTTGAACCAGAAGTGCTCATCTGATGGTTTTACAACCAATTCACCCTCAATCGCTGTATGCTTCTCAGCTACGTCGTGGGCTAACTGAGCTATGACATGCTCCAGTTTAGTGCCAACGGCTAACAGAAGCTGCAAGAAGTAACTGTTCAGTAGGACCCAGAGAATGTTGGCAGCAAGAAAAAGGTCTATTTTCCGGTGCATAATCAAAGCTTAAAAGGACCAAAAATGAATAGAATGATCTTCATGTGACAGTTGTTACATACCAATGCAACTGTTATTTAGTCCTTCGGACATTAGTAAAGAAAACTGGACTGGCTTACAAAAATAGAATACTATGAATGCACTTACAATAAGGGGAAGGAAGGCAATCCAAAAGTATGTGTGCCAGCCTGCATATTAATGAAACAAGGAGTCAAGTTGTATTCAGAATATTACATACTGAAATATAGCTGCAGCACCTAGATGCATGTTGAAAGGGATAAAGGGATCCCACCAGAAAATAGTACAGGGAAATGGAAATTGTGAAGTATTTCATAAAAGATGAACTGAGCTTACCATTAACGTTCAGCAACAGAAATATCACCACGAAGACCCACAAGTACCAACTACAAGGAGATATAGTATAGTTAAGTTTAGAGTAAATTTCACAGAACCCCAGGTTTTGTGGTCCTTTTGTCATAAAACCCCATGTATTATGGCTCGTGTCACATAACCACATGTTTTATGGTCATATTGTTTCACAAAACCTCACCTCTATAAAGAATTGACTGTGAATATGATTTATGGATTCTAACTTTTTGCTTGCATGACATATGTGTTCCAGTCGAATTAATCAACAAAATCAACAAGTTGAATATATGACAAATTTATCTTCTCACGTGAAAGTTAGATTTACTTCTAATATTCATACAACTTTGATAAGGGTGGGGTTATATGAAACAATATGACCAAGAAACCTGGTGTTATATGACACGGACCAGAATACCTGGGGTTTTGTGACACAAGGACTATAAAACATGGGGTTTTATGAAATTTACTCTTAAGTTTATTAACGAAGCAAACTCAAGAAAGATATGTACATAGACAGGAGTTCCACTCTTTGGATTTACCTTATGCCGACTACTTTCTTGAAATCAGCCTCTAAAACCCTAACCATGTATCTATGGAAATCAAATTTTGGATTTCCACGGCAGTGAGTCTGCAATTCAAAAGGAACTCATGTTTACAGACATGGAAAGAAAACGACATTAGCTTATTGTTTGCAGATTCTTACCATGATGAAACCAAGACGCATGGTGGTGTAGTCTGCTTTAGATACTGATCTATAAAACTGCTTACCAAAAGAATGCTGAATGAATAACAAAACTAGTTAGTCACCAATTCCCACTTTTTTTAATCTTAATTTCAGCACTGACCCAAGATCAATCATAACAAAACAACTGCCAAAGTTGAATTAGCGCATACAAACAATGCATGAACAATCCTGGGAAATAAATGCAATTTTGCACCATACAAAAGTACATGACAGAAGAGCACATGAAATGCATTCCTTACCAGCCATGTCAATATTGTAGAATCTTTGCCGATACCCTTAAAGCGTTTCCTGATAAATTCGAACTGTTCAAGACGCTTCACCCTCTTAGACCCTGCAATTTCATAGGATTAATGAACAGGTTTTCTGAGGAAAATAAATAGGTCATAGCTAGCAATTTTTTGTACTGAGTTCTTCAAAAGTTAGGTGTGTCATTTCATCAAATGTGAACAAGCAGTAAGGTTCTGATACCATTTTCTGGAGCATCTTTCTGAATCATATCCTCCCACTGCTTCCACTCGTGTATCTGAGTGATATAATACAACAATAAGAACTAGTGACAAAAGAAAAGATAGCTTCTATGGTTCAACTCCAAAGCACCCCATAAGCTATTTACCTTAGCACCTCCTAAAAGCATGGTTGTAACACTGAAAACAACATGCGTGATAGCCAGAACAAATATGAATATGTGCAGGTGATGTATTGCTTCAAGAGACAGCAGTGGAACTTTTCCCTGTTAAGAAGAAAAATACAGCTCACACATAAATCATAAAAGAAACATCAAGATTAGAATTGCAGTAAAAAATGCAGTAGTAGGTGGATTCTTCAGAACTGGACTGTGCTAAGAGGGAGTAATATAGACATGTTGTTTGCTTGATCAATTATTAGCTTTTGATTGTTTTTCCTGAAATTAAGCATGTAGTACTTTAAAATAGTGTAATCCAACCTATATTAATTTGACTTAACGAACTTCCCCATATAACATAGTCAACCTGATCAACTTTAAAGAAAGGCATAACAAATGGTGCCTACCCAGTTCTCAAGTACTATACGATAATGATTATTTCCACATGAGAGACTTCAATACATGAACTATTCCCACTCGGTAGTCAGTATAACTACTGCAAAAGTACAGAAGAACATGGCTTCAGCATGTCCTAACATTGAAAACAATACATTGTAACAATAAACAAAGTCTCTGTCCACTTGGTATAACTAACATGTTGCCCCATAGCCATGAGCACTAGAAAATATCAAGTGCCTGCAATTTAACAAATCACATCTAACTAGTTTTCATCTAAAACACCGATCACCATAGCTTGCACAAAAGTGAAAGACAACATATGAATAAAGAGCGCCATTCCAACTGCATGATTGACTCACCTTTTTATGACAGTGTTCAACGGCAATACTGCCCTCACTGAGCAGCCGCCTCCCGATTACACCAAAGACCTCCGGAGCAGTATAGTGCTCTGTAGTTGCGCCAACCTCACCAACCTTCTCTTCGGGCCGCTGGCACGGCAACATGTGTTTTGTCCAGCCAGCAGGAATGCACGTCCTCTGAATCCTCCCTTGGAACACCGTCAGCAGCAGGGAGATGAACCCGAGAAGCATCAGCTCTGCATTACATCAGACACGAATTAAGACCTCCAGGTTATGCCAGGAAACTTTTCTTTTCTCAGAAGTCCTAGAAAGGAGGAAACGAAAGAGAATAACATGCATCATGCCAATTACGCCATCACAGAACACACACACCCAAAAAGTTCTTCCTTTGGCCGGTTAATCAAATAATTTAAGACGCACTTTTACTAGTGAGAATCCATGACATCCAGGATCGAATAATTTAACACACGCTTTTACAAGCGAAGCCAACACGTCCAGGAAATTTCACTGTCAAACAACATGCATCATGCCAATTACGCCATCACAGAACACACACAAAAAAAAAGTTCTTCCTTTGGCCGGTTAATCAAATAATTTAAGACGCACTTTTACTAGTGAATCCATGACATCCAGGATCGAATAATTTAACACACGCTTTTACAAGCCAAGCCAACACGTCCAGGAAATTTCACTGTCAAACAACCAACTAGACCATTTGCCTCGCTTCAAGGGAAATGTGAAAGGGAAAGTACGGCTTTTCGTGCGGCAATGCGGCCATACATTTGACTCGAATCACATCGATCCCTCAACGGGAGAAATGGAAGAAAAGGATCGAATTCTCTGATTTGCGGTTAGTGAAAAACACACTATGTATTTTTCCGCCGATGGAGATGGGGGAAAGAAGAAGAGATTAACGGGGCACAATACCTTCTTTGACCTTGAGGAGCGCCTCGAAGAGCGGTTTCTGGTTGTTCTTCTTCAGCTTCTGCCATCGCAAGAACAATAGGGCTCCGTCAGATCAGCGTCGGAAATGGAACGGCTGAATCGAGAAAAGCACAGAACGAAAGCAAGATGGATCTTTGGCGTCGCGCGTACCTTGCCGAGGTAATGGAGGAACCGCTCGGCGAGCAGGGACAGGAGCACGATGACGGAGCAGACCGCCGCCACAATCCACGTCGGCGTGAACTCCAGCGCCGCCGCCTCAGCCTCCTCCCCGCCGCCGCCCGCCATCTCGCCTCCCGCGGACAACGATACTCGCCGGAGCCTGGAGCGCGGTGCGACGCGGTGGAAGCAGAAGGAAGAGGAACTGTTGATACGAGAATGAATACAGTAGTAAGTGCGAACCGTCGCCGGCGCGGGCGTGGGGAAGAGGAGCGGGGCAGTTGGCTAGTTTTTTTTTTTTTTTTTTTTTTTGACGGCCTCGGTCGCGGCTCTCGAGTGAACAAGAATCTAGGGGGCCTGGTGCTTCGGGCGGCGCAGTTCAAACGAAAATCCAAACAGGCAACAGGAAACGCATGGCTACTGGTACTCCACTACTCCAGTCAACTCCACGAAGGCCCCGGCCCGAGCAGGAGACCGAGAAGGCGACAGAAAAACGTGACGTCGGCCGGACTGCCACCCGTTGTAGTGCCACGTCTTTTTTTTTCTTTTTTGCTTTTTTAGAACATCTGGATCAGTAACAGGTTCCTCGTGCCAGACCTTATCTCCGGTAGAAAACTATTCTGGCCACTGACAATATCTGGACGGCATATACTGAGTATTTATTAAGCAATATCTAAAACTATTTTATAGAGTAATTCTAAAATCTTTTTTAATAAAGCAATATCTCAACCCAGCTTGCCTGGCTTGACAAAGCAAGGCAAATCTTTATTCTCGCTATAAATGAGGAATCTTTTTTTTTAGGAAACAAAATTAGAGCAGGTTCCTTGACTCTCGTCCTTTTTACTAATATAAACGAGGAACTAAGCACCCTACTCGAGCTTGTTAAGCTCTTTCAAAGCGCATAATAAGATGAGTCTAGGACTCTCTTCTTCTCTCGTCAGTTCATTAGTTCCAGAAATAGAATGCTGCATACGATACGCATTAGAGCAACTCCAGCGCAGCCTTTAAAATTAGGCCTTTATTTTCTTCTTTGGAGGCCCGGTCCCACATTTACAGCCTCTGAAAAATTGATGTAACTCCAGCCGTAACCTGAATTCACATGCCTCTATTTGTGGGTCCCAGTATCAATCATCTTCCTCACGATCCGGTCGAATCAAACCAGAACTTTCGAAGCTCGCCGCGACGGCTGCAGGCATGGAGCTGAGGGACTTCAGCGGGCTCACGCGCCGCTTGGCTCGCACGCCCAACTACGCGGTGGCGGCCGCACCCGCCGAGGACCGGCCGCACTTCGCCTGCCCACGGGGAGCCGTGCTCGGATCGATGCATGCGAGGAGCCGCGCGACCTGTCCACCAGGCGGCGGCGGCGGATCGATGCACACGAAGAGCCACTTTAACTAGTCCACCAGGTGGCGGCGGCGACGGGATTTTTCTAGGCTGACCGTCGAGCCCGCCCGCGCCTGCCCCGCCTCCCTCTCGCTCGGGTAGGATCCAGGAGCTCGCCTTGGTACGCGCGCATCCACCGAGCTCGTCGTCGCCCTGTTGCTCCCCGCTGCCCAGCCTCCTCCCCGCCGGCGACGGCGCCGAGGTCGAGTACGAGTACCTCGTCGAGGAGGAGGTCCAGGTCGTGCTCAAGCCAAGCCAGCAGGGACTCGGGTCCACCAGTGACCCGCCACCGCCGCCAAGACAGCCGTAGCGGCATCTCGTCGCCGCGGCCGTGGAGCGCGGACAAAGCCTTCAGCTGCGGCAGCCGTGGGCGTGACCTCGGCGACGTCGTTCAGGTCTGTGGCGGCGGAGCAGCAGATGGAGCAGCCGGAACGAGGCGGGGACCGTCACGGCGGCGGCCACCACGGAGGGGTGGTGGGACATGGACGGTGTCGGGCTCAAGAAGAAGCGGCGGGAGGTGGAGGGGAGATGCGGCGCACGGCCAGGTATCACAGAATTGTCGGCGGCGGCACGCATGGCCGGGAAGCAGTGGTGGGGAGGCCGACGGTGGCGCGAGGAGGAGGGGCTCCGCGAGGGAGGTAGCAGGCGGCGGCGGCGTTGGCATTGGTTGCAGAAGAATGAGAGGAGAAGAGAGAAGGAGAAAAAGGGCAAGAAAAAAATTGTGGGACCCACGTTTTGAGGGTGGAATGGAGGCCTCCAGAAATAGAGAGCTTGTAGGTGAGATTTGGAGGAGTATGAAAAATAGAGGCTCTTTTAGAGCAACTTCGATGAGGGCCTTTAAATGGCCCTCTACTATATAATTTAGAGGCTCCACTCAAAAATTCAACTCCAATGGACCCTCTAAACAACCCCGCATTTTTCATACCCTCCAAATTTCAACTTCTAAGCCTCTATTCCTAGAGGCCCTCCAAACCACCCTCTAAAACGTGGGACCCACCACCTTTTCATTTTTCTATTTTTTTCTTTTCTTTTCCTTCCTTTCATTTTCTCCTCTCTCTCTCTCTGCCGCGCCCCCATGACGCCGCCGATGTGGGGTGGCAGCGCGGCGGCGCAGCGGGTCCGCCACCGCTCGATCCGTAGCCACGCGGGCGCAAGCACATCGCGGCCGCGGACCGCCGACCAGCTCATCTTGCTCGCCCGCGCTCGCCCCCTCCTCCTTCCCGCGCTTGGTCGCGTGCTCCGCCGTCGGCGTCCCCGCATCGGCCACCGTCGGCGTCCTCGAATCGGCCGCGCGCTCCGCCGCCGACCTCCCCACTTCGGTCGTCACCGCCGGCGTCCCCACTTCGGCCACGCGCACCGCCGCCAATCACCCCGACCACGCGCGGCTTCCCCACCGCTCCGCACGCTCCTCGCACCTCGCGCCCGCTCCGCCGCCACCTCCGCCGAGGACTCGGCCGACGCTCCACCCGGCGCCCGCTCCGCCGCCGCCCATTCCTACGGCTTCGCTACCCCTCCCACTTCCACCTCCCCGCGCGAGGAGGAGCCGGCCGCGGCGCCGCCACCGCGGCGGCACCGAGAGCGCGAGCACACGAGCGGAAGGCGTCCGAGGGCCCCACGGTTCGCCGGGAACGCGCCGGCCGGTGGCGTCGCAATGTCCTGCTCCATCCCGTACCTCGACCTCGTGCGAGACCCACAATATAGTGTAGAGATAGAGGCCTGATTTTCTTCTACCGCTGGAGTTGGTAGCAAAAATTTAGCCTCTATTTTTGCAGGCCGACATGTAAAATGGCTTTTACAGGCTTCGATTTGAATACTCCGACTGGAGTTGCTCTTAGAGAGCTCTACTGGAGTTGAGTTTTTGAATATGGCCTCTAAATTTTAGAGTAGAGAGTCATTTGAAGACTCCTACTGGAGTTGCTCTTAGACGTTCCTTGGGGAACCATGATTTGAATGATGGCCCCAGCAAACAGCAATCACTGCGGGGAAGCGGTCTCGAAGGCGACCGCTGCCGTGTCTGTGTGCCATGTGGAAGCAGCCGCGTTACACGAAATGAAAAGCTGACGGTGGGCCGGCCAAGCCAGGTGGGACGGCACGGCGGCCCCTGTGAGTAGTTGGCAGTTGGCACGTGACGTAGGCTCCGAACGCGTCGCTCCCAACCCACGCGTACTCTCAAGTGAGCTACTCAGATTCTCACCTGCTTGTAGGGCTGTCTCACACGTTTTCCGTTTTATTATTCACACGTTTTCGCTACGAGATATTAAATTTTTTCTACGGTGGACGGCAATGGGACTGCTCCGTCCACTCACTTGCAGCATGATTCACCAATAAATTCCCGATCAAACCGATTCTTGCTCTCATCAGCAAACAAACCGATGTCCCACTCAAAAGAAGAAAACACACAGCTCCACATCTTGGCCCAGAACGACCGCTCGGATCTGCTAATACGCCCAGTTGCGAATACTGCCAAGTGCCAAGTTGCAGAGATCAACACTTGCACTAGATTCAACTTTACAAGTCACATCAAGGAAATTTTGGTCGCCCTTTGTATGTTCTAGCATATCTATGATCCGTTCTCTTCATGGATCAAGCAGAAGGCTCGTGAGTAGCAACCAACATCACGATGTACTTGTATGCGTGGTAGTATTACTGCACGATAACAAGTCACGGCTACTAAATGATGCTAACATGCAAGTGGGCAATTCCATCAATGATCATTATCTAAAACCAAGGTCCATTAATGATAGTATGTGGAATCTCTGCCAACACCCTCAAAAGAAATTCAAACCAGTGCAGCAATGCCATGTTAGATCAGGCAATCTGATCAATGTAGGAAATTTAATTCAACACCGTACTGTATTCGATATCTACTTCAACAATGGTACCAGCTTGGTTATCAAAGAAAAAAACAATGGTACCAGCAGGAAACTCAGTTTTCACTCTTTCCACACGGGACCTTCTGCATTCATTTTTTTTCTTATCCTAGTTCAACAATGGTACCGGCAGGAAACTAACTTTTCGCTCTTCCACACGGAACCTTCATGACGTCTGTTTTCCTTTCCTGCTAAGGTACCTTCAGGACTTTAGGCAACAACCTTCACATCAGTGGTTCCATGATTAATTAAAGAAATGAATAGTAACTGAAGTAGATGCCCTCCAGCCCTTTTTTCTTCAGAAAGAGTTAATATATCATCTCCGTTTGCTCATGGTGTGCCGGTGCTAAGAAGTTCCATCCTCTGTCTTACTACCTAAGTATCTACTATTATTCTCACTTGCTAAGTACTACTTCTGTCCCATTGAAAGTGTCGTTTTTGACTTTTCAGATTTCACGTTTGACCGTTTGTCTTATTTAAAAAATTTATAAAATACTAAAATAAATATATTATTATTAAAGTATCACTAATGATAAATTAAGTTAGAAAAAAATAAATAACGTTTGCATAAATTTTGTGAATAAGACGAACGAGTCAAAGGACAATGTCTAAAAGTCTAAAACGACACTTTCAATAGGACAGAGGGAGTAGCTCTTATTCACAGAACAACTTAATATAAACAAACAAAAGGTCATTTATTGAGTAGCCAACATTAGGATACAAGGTTATGGAAATCATCTGAATTATTTATGAACTTGATAATATTTTATTTATAAATATAAATAGGCAAACAGAACATATTATACACCAGCTATCTCACAAATACGAAGAATGATTCTAGCCTAGTGTTCTAACAAATCAGTTTTCTTTTTTGTGAAGTCAACAAATAGAAATGTGTAAAGTCAGCTTCTCAGGGATGGAGCAGGAAGACCTTGTTTTGGAAGAGTGAAAATTCTTCTATTTTGTACGTTTGTTTTTCCTTACAACTTACAAGCATAGCAGAGAATCAAATGGCCAAAGAAGGGTAAGAGATCCCAAGAAACCTAACGGACTATGGGCAACTGAACATTAGCAGGTCAGCTACCAGAATTCACTACAAGAGCACTTCCCACCCTCAAAATGGTGAAAACGACTAGCATCTCTCACAATGATCTTCCTCTTTGTAATTTCACTGATGAGCTTCATTACTGTATGGCAGTCCCCACAGACCCGAAGATTTTTTACAACCCGGATTACCGACCCTGGAGGAGACTTGAGTATTCCAAAAGCAACGGCCAACCTCTCACTGTGCAAGAACAGATGCTGCTCCTTTTCATGCTCTTCCAAGTCATGCATCACAGAACTAGTATCAGGGACATAACCCCTCTTGCGCATCTCTGAGACCAATTCCGCAAGAAAAGCAGTAATTTCTTCTCTAAGATCAAGTGGAACCTCGCCAGCATGAAACAGACGGAATTCCTTTCCAGCTTCAGTCCAGCTATACCCAGGCTCTTTTCTTATCTCCATTTCAGCCATCAGTTTTCTTACCTTGGATACAGAGTCCCATTCGGCATTCACTGCGTACACATTGGATAGCAAGACATACGTTGAAGGATCCTTTGGTCTCAGCTCTAGTAAACTATCAGCAACTCTCAGACACATTTGAGAATCATTATGCTTCTTACAGGCGCTTAACAGGGCTCCCCAAGTAGCTTCATCAGGCTCATAAGGCATAGTTGTGATCAATTCTTCAGCTTCTGATAAATAGCCTGAGCGACTGAGAAGATCAAGATAGCAAGTATAGTGCTGTATTCCAGGGTTGATGCCATACACCCGCTTCATCGAGTGAAACAGTTGCCTCCCTTTCTGAACAAGACCAGCATGACTACAAGCATATATCAACCCCACGAATGTCACCTCATTGGGCTTCACCCCCGCACGAACCATCCTGTTAAAAAGAGCAAATACCTCTTCAGCTCGACCATGCTGTGCCTCCCCAACAAGAATTGTCGTCCATGAGATGACGTCACGGACTGTAATCCCCTCAAAAACTTCCCTGGCAGAATTTATGTCACTGCATTTGGAGTACATGTCCACTAACGCATTCCCAAGGATCATACTGGACAGGAACCCAAGCCTCATGGCAAAACAATGCAGCTGCCTACCCAGCGGAAGCGCAGCCAGGTCTGCCGCCCCGCCGATAATGTTCGACAACATGAACGCATCATCCATCCTAACACCATCTCTCCTCATCTCAACAAACAGCTCCACTGCGCAAGCATTGTCTCCAGCCTTCAAGAGCCCAGAGGTGAGCGCAGTCCAAGCGAACAGGCCGCGTCCAGGCATATTCCGGAAGAGCTCAAATGCCTCGTCGGTACGGCCATTCGATGCGTACCCAGAAACCAGTGCAGTCCACACTACGCTGTTCTTGTTGCCGATACTGTCAAACACCTTCCGGGCATCCTCGGGCACGCCACACTTGCAGTACATGTCAATCAGAGACGACTTGACGACGTCGTCGCCGCTGTAAGGGAGGTGACGAAGTGCGCGTGGAGCTGCCTACCGAGGCGAAGGCTGCGCAGCTTGGAGGCGGTGGTGGCGAGGGAGGCGAGGACGAAGTGGTCCGGGAGGAGCGCGTCGTCCGAGATCATTCGGCGGAAGAGCGGGAGAGCGAGCGCGGGGTTGGCCGAGTGGGAGACGGCGGCCAAGAGGGAGGAGTAAAGGGGCAGGTCCCGGCTCGGCGTTTCATCGAACAGGCGGCGGGCGTCGGGGAGGAGGCCGGACTTGGCGTAGGCCGAAACGAGGAGCGACGGCGAAGGAGGGTGGAGAGTGAGCCCCTCCTTGAGGAGACGCCCGTGCACGCAGCGGACCGCCGGTGGCGAGCCCACAGCGGCGCGGACGGCGGCTGCGGCGGCGGGAGAGAGCATGCATAGGGGTGCTGTTTAAACGGCGCAGGCCAACAACTTCTGAAGCAAACGATCTGCCTGTTAGCGGAAAGTCTTCCGTGAGAGCGGTTACTAGCGGCCCAGGCCCGTCGCTCTCCTACGGCCCAGCCCACGTAACAAGCGTGACGACGGTCCAATGACTTCGACCCCTCGCATCTTCTGTCACTTTCTCGCCGGCTTCTGTTTGTCTTCGTGTACATGCAGATGCAGGTGCAGCGATCTATGTGCAACAATGAAGCCGATGTTCATTTTTGCTCTTGCCTGCGAGCAATGTATGGGGAATCCATTTCGTTAAACTGCGCTGTCAAATCCTACACCAAAATGAGTGAATAGCACTACGATCTGTTTGAAAGTCAATTGCAATCCCGTAGAGAACTTTCGGTGCAGAACTTCTGCTGGACACATCATCAGGTTCTACAATGCAATTCAGCCTTCATGCATGCCCTGCTCCGGTAGCGATGCCTTGGAGAAGTAATGAGTGACTGAGACAAAAGGCAAAGCAGGGATCGAACCCTGAATTGCTGCGGGTGGTTATGCATGAACACATGCCACTCTCAAGTCTGCTCTTTCTCATTGAGATCTCGTAAAGTAGAGGTATATGTGGCAGGCAGCAATACATATACACACTGGAAGGCACCAGGTTATAATGACTTGTTAATCTGATGTGAAGACCAAATAGACAGGGTCCGTGTCATCAAGACTTTCACATAATCATCTTCTCGTGGAAAACTGCGGCTCCTGATTTTACGCACATCTGAGGGAACCATCATTGACCTTTTTTTACCTTTTTCTGAGACCAGGATCATCATCGACCTTAATTTGCAGTGGCATGCATGTGTGTGTGATGATCATGATCAGTGGGGACTGGAGAGTAGCCGAGAATTGTGGAAGTTTGGAGGTCCTGCCTGGTGCTTGCTCATCATCATGGCCGTGATTTGCCCAACGGAATGTCTGCATTGGGTCGAAGGAAGCTGGACCAGCACAAGATGGCTCATATCATGAATCATGACAGAGACAAATGCTATAGCTAGCTTTTCAATGTGCAATTAAAAAGGTTTATGATCCGTCGATGCCCAAGAAGACATGGCATCTTTTCCATGGGTAGGCATATAGCCGTAGCACGGCTGAGCCGGCACGAGAGAACTCAAAATAAAAAACAAATATATTAATATGTATATAGTATCCCACTTAGTATTTTACGCCATGGAGTCTTTTTTTTCTTTGCATATATTTTGTCCACCTTAGTTCGACATTTAATTCGGGTCAAGTTTATTTGATCAATTCCATGCGTTTGATAGTTAAATGCAGTATATCATAATGGGTAGTCAAGCTATCTAGCTATAATAAGTGTGTCAAAGTTATGATCGGGCCTACCAATTTGTCTGATTTATGCACTTTGGTTTAACTTAACTGCTATTAGATCTGAGTCATTGCCACACGTCGGTCTGGGACACATGCCTTTGTGCCAAAAAAAGTATTTATGCATCGTTCTTTTATTTAGATGGTGTTAAATCACTTTTTTTGCAACTATAGCAAGCTTGCCACTCTTGAGTCTTGATTGCTACCACTTGCAGTTTAATTTATAGTGCCCAATCCACCACCGCTACCATTCTATTCAACCTAAACTTGTAATAGATAATAATATAAGTTATTATTTTGTTAATTTAAAAGATGCCACTTAGAAAAAATATAACATGATTAAAAAGAAGCCTGCAAATAATGTCAATAAATGGTGCAGTACACAAATAAGAATAAAAATATGGATGGATATAGGCTTACAATCAAAGCATGGTGTGTGTTTTCACTCCACAACTGAGCTAAGTACTGCTAATTTTACATTTACTAAAATGCTGAGCTGTTTACTTGTCCAACCGTGGAGAAATGTTTTCCCTGATCCAAAAAGGTTCCATGCTATAACAGATCTCTAATAATACATGTATATAACCACCCATATACGGCTATATAAGTAGAATTGTATGAAATTGATAAAATTATTATTGTCTATCTTTTCAAATATATGAGGCCTATTTATTATAGTGTGTGACGACATTGGAATTTTTGTCTGTTAAAATAAAGCTGCAGTATATATTACAAGTATGGTATACTAATGAACTTTTCCAAGACGAATTGTTCATATGTTTCCAAACAAATATTTAAGAACTAAATTAATAGTCAACATGGAGGGAGGCGGAGGAGGAGCATATCAAATTAATTCTATTTTCATGTTGTGTGCTTATGCTTGATTTTTTGACTAGTCTGTGCGTTGTTACCCCTAGTATTTCTGCTTTAGAAATGACATTCAGCTCATGCCTATATTAAAAATGAATTTTGTGGACAATAATCGAATCAAAATATGTAATTTACGTACTTGTATGCCGGATTCAAGACTTGGGCTAACATGGCATTTATTTGGTTCTAGAAGTTGATATGTAGAGATGTGTCCGAGAGGTGGTCCAGGTAGCTCAATCAAATGTACTAATAGCATTTGTATCTAACCATATGCTAGGTCCAAAATAAGATATATATCTAGCAGGTTTGCATGTTGATCTTATTGCTACAAGAAGCTCGGCCTTTGTTTTTCGCTGCTGCTAGTCTACTATACATATTATTGGAAGCACTAACATACATTATTACAAAAGGGATGATGTAACATTCTCGAAAACTTTTAATGAAAGAGTGTTAAAATTTCTTGTCCTATTTTGCCAAAAGAAAAACAGGAGTATGTTTACCAGTTTTTTGAAAGACCATTTTTTTCTCAAAGAAAGGAAATGATTTGTTAGAACCTTTTAATTAATTGCTAGACATATAGGAGTAAAAAATTAATGTATTACGAACAACAGGCTTATTGGATCAAATGTCCGTTTTTTCCTGTAGCCTTAGGAACGGAGGTGGGCGGGTGACAACAAAAACTTTCTAATAATCAGTACTGAGAATTACTACACAGATAAAGCGTACAAATCTTGCGTACCTCTGCTCTACAAAGAAGGATGTGTACGTACCTGCTCTACAAAGAAGAATATGGGTCAGACCAAGCTATAAAGCCTGCATCAAACATCTCTTTTTCCATGGTAATTATCTTGTAGTTATTAGCTGGACACTCCAGATCATACAAAGCTGGCTATTTGTTCGTTCTCCCAAGCTATAAATATCACCAGTACAGCATATAATGTAACAAGAATGATGATAGACTCTGCAGGAGAACACAAAAATCTGGAGCAGGATGTCCAGACATGATGACTCATCTACTCTCAATTCATCGATGATAACAAACTCGATCGGTAGCCTTTCGATCATCTGCCAAATAGACTGTCTTTTCCATCAGTCGGACGAAATATATATCCAACAGAAAGAGCATCTCCTTTCTTACCTATGGATGCATCTTCGGCATAGCTTCTATATATTCTCCTTTCTCCAGCATATATAGCAGACAAAACAACAATACCAATATGCTCACCTACTGTTAGTAGCAGCCGAGTAACTCATAGGGGTGACCCAACGCTGTTGCAGAGGTAAAGTACAAAAGTTGCTGCAACAGTCACATGGATTATTCCATGCCTGCACAAATAAATCCTCAACTCTGGAAGAATACAATTCCTGTGGGCACATGCATGCATGCTTTTATCTGACGCCCGCAACCTGCAAAGTCTTCGTCCCAATCATGTGAAGAAAGAAACAACCCTTACTGCGTCGTCTCTTCCAATCATGCATACATTATTTCATGTGCCATGCAGTTTATACTAATCGTAAAATGAGAAGTAACCATAATTTGGGCGATCAGAAAAAAATAACAGAATCAGCAGCGAGTTTGAGACATGCATGTTGTCAATTTTCAAACATTTAGGTCGCATTAAGCTTACAAATCACCTATCTTTCAGAGTTTCAGTTCTGAATCCTGATCTATTCAGTATTCTGGATCATATATATACTACTTTGGCATGATGCCTGTAGACTAATTAAAGGTTATATATGTTAGCCTACCCCAATGGCAGGTTTTCAGAATTAACTGACAGCTCACTTAAAACTAGAAGTGTTGTAATCCCTGGCCGTCGTGTCTTGGACTTGGTTCCAGTCCCAGCTGAGCTTGTCAGGAACTGAAGCCAGCGGGGCTGCCATTGGTGCTGTACCGAGCGGCGGCATCGTCTGCGGCGACGGCAAGGGGAGGAAGTGGCTGCTGGTCGCGGCAGAGACATGGTTTGCGTAGGGCTGGCTGTGGCCAACCAACGTGCTTAGCTCGTCGACTGGTGGCCTGGAGCTGCCCATGGGCACGGCGGCCATGTTGAGAAGCGAATACGTGGGGGCAAGGATGGCGGCGCTTTCCGGTGGCGGTGGCGCAACCGCCGCTACCGAGTTCACGGACGCCTGGAAAACCCGTGGCCTTGGGGGTGGCATGAGGTGGGAAATATTATTGTGCGCGGTGATCACTTGGTCCATGATAGCAGGCGGTGACGCCGACGAGCAATCGCCTTGGAGTAGATGGAAACTGCTGGGACGATGCTGAATTGGTGATAGTGGCGTGGACGAGGGGGACGACGATGACATGTGCCGACCAGTGCGAGTTCGCCGGCCTGAGAAAGCTTGGGTACTAGATGATGATTGGCCATGGCCGTCGTCGATGCCGGAGCGCTTGTAGACGCGGCAGAGCGATATTTCAGACTGCATATATGATCCACCGCCAAGAAAAATGAACGCTGGTTAGCCTTTCCTAAAAGCAATTAATAATGAACTAGAGAAAAAGAAAATCAACACTAAGCAGAACAAATGAGAAGGTGTTTTCATACTTAAAACACAGCAAAAGAAACAAATCAAAGTCGTCAAAAGGAAACACTTTGAAGAGGAATGAGACAATCGAAGTGTTTCAATTAGTTCAGATCTTTAACTTACTAAAAATAAATAAATTAGTCACTAGCTTGAGCATGCAAGATCTGGCAGAATCTGCAAGACATGCAACTTTGCAAGTGGTATCTAGCTAAGCGGGGAATTCCAAAGTGTAGCTTTTGTACATGTCTGGTGGCTAGGCGTACATATATGCCAAGAAAACAAGGAGCAAAAAGCAAACCCTAAACTCGTAGATCGGGAAAAGAAAAGGGAAAGACATCCTCTTGTGCATGTTCATATAACTCATGCGTCCAAAGTAAAAGCACCAAGCGAAAAGCGGATGAAATGATTAGTAATTAACCACACACCGGTAAACATCTGCAGCTGGTGGCTAGCTCGATCACAATTGCAAACAACAACAAAAAAAAAGAACGAATTTGGAAGAAATAATATATAGTGGAACGAAGAAGCAAGAACACTGCAAAACAATTTTGAGATCGTCATATATAAGCCCTAGTGTCTGAGATTCTGGTTATAAATTTCACCTTGTGGGTCAAGGGGTCGGCGTCGGAGGCCGGCGGTGGGAGGCGGTACTCGTTCATGATCCAGCTACTGCGTACGCCCTTGGGGGCCTTGCCGGAGTAGAAGACGAGCGTCTTCTTGAGCCCGATGGGGCGGTTGTTCTCGCCGCGGATCATCCGGTCGGCCCCCGTGGCCTTCCAGTACCCCGACGCCGTCACCCGGTTCGGCCGGTCGCCGTTCCGGTACTTGCGGTCCCTCGGCACGTAGAAGAACCACTCCTTCCCGCCCATCACCGCCATTGCTGAGCCGCCGATCGGGCAATTAAGTAGACGGATCGATCAGATCGAGACCATTTGAGCTAGCTGATCGATGAAGTTAATTAGTTACCGGGAAGCTCCCATGGATCGAAGCGGTAGAGGTCGAGGTCGGCGATGAGGTCGACGTTGAAGCGCTTGCCTTCCACCTTGCGCCGGAGGTAGAACTCGATCAGCTCCTCCTCCGTCGGGTGGAACCGGAATCCTGGCATCACCAGGTCGTTGTCGTGCTCGTCCCCAGCCCCGCCGCCGCCGCCCACCGACGCCTCGCTACTGCCTGCAGCTCCTCCTGCAGCCGCAACGCTGCCGGCAGCGCCGTGCCCGTCCTCAAGGTCCCTGCTCATGGCATCGCTCGCGCCGGCTGCGAAGAGCCGATTAGCTAGGGCAGCGCTGAGAGAGGGGGCAGTAGAAGTAGGAGGAGAATTTGGGAGGGTGCGAGAGGTAGTGGAGAGAGGATAAGAGTGTGGTGCTAGCTTGCACGATTGATGAATGCAATGAATGACGTGACGATATATACTGGAGTGGAGGTTTTGGTTACTGATGGATCGGTCCTTGTTACTATACTGCTCAGTACCAACTTGTTGATGGCTACCGCCCTTCTACCGCTAGCAATAGTAGAGGCATGAGTACCGTTTGTACTACTACTACCATGCTATTTGGGGTTCCAGCGCGTGAAATGTTAATTTGCACATGACAACAACAATCATTTTCTGTAGATAAAATGTTGGCACGTCTTGTTTCATTAATGTTATGTACTGATTACTTCTTTTTGAGGCAAATAAAGATGCCACCGTTATGTTTTATATATATGTAGTTTGGTTGCCTTTTCCTTTAATAAGTAATGCCACTATTTTTCGTACAATATAATTGTGATATCTAACACAATTATAATATTATAGGATTTAATAATTTTCAATTTTTTCTTGACAAAACAATTTTCAATGTTGTTGATAAACTTAAGTTCCAAAAGTATGACCAAGCATAAGTCAAAGTTCAAAGAGTTGAACTTCACAAGGGGGAGTTTTCATGATTGTTTGCTTTAAAAATAAGAAGGTATGAATTGTCAGTGCTTCTCCGGAAGCCTTTTTTTTAGGGGCCAAGAATCTTGGCCTCTGAAAACCTTGGTATAAAGTAGTTTAGCACTTCTCTATAGGGTTGAGAATGAACTAGACATAGTGGAGAAGCAAGCTAAGGTAGGCTTTCATGCCTTGTCCACGCAGCTCCACCCATGTGGATGGGATCAAAGCCATATCCAAAATAACCCAACTTAATATTAGCTATAGCTAGTTTATAGCTCCCCCTAGGAGCTACTTTGTTGAACTATTACTGCTATGTCTCAACAAACTACAAGTATTGTCATACTCGTCCAATAATAATTTCACCAACCGCAATTGTAAAGTAACCCATGATGAGGAAAAAAACATAATCCCTAGACTAAAAAAATCCTAGCAAGTAATCATTTACTACTTCTACTTTCATTCAGATTTACAAAATCAATTAAATAAGTTTCCAAAAACATGGTTATTATTGGATTGGAATATTGGATGAATGCCAAAAATACTGAGTTTTAGATTGAAACATCCTAGTAGTTGATCCTGCTAGTTAAAAGTAGATAAAAATAGAGAAATTAATTTTCAAGATAAATGGTTGAGGGGAGTTATCTGTTGAATGAGTTTTACTGTAGGGCTCCCGTATAATCCAGACTCTTATATATCCAACAAAATCTTGATGGTGTGACATAAACCGGTACCTGTCTTACACGTCAATTGTTCGAGGACATGCTTAGCAACCTTCTTCTACAAGAGGAACACAAGTGGTCACAAGATCGAGTGGGAGCTAGAGGTGAAGCGGCAGCTAAAATATGTGCATTGAGCGCAGCTACGCGGATAGTATAACTTTGTTCAAAGAACCTGTTCTATACAGAAAGGGACCGAGGGGTGGAGTTTAAAGAGGAGAAAGAGACTAGCCAAGATCAATACAACCTTGGGCGGCTGCCCCTTCCAAACTTGTGACGTGGATGCCTCTGTAATTTTCAGCTGAAGACAGTTATAGCCGTATTCCTCTGGCCGGTCTTCTCCACGGCACATTTTTCTCACTGCCGTTAAGAACATAGCTAGAGAACGCTTCTCCAAAGTGCAAACAAAGATACACACATGATGTGATCCAACATCCAAGATATACACTGTAGATATCTAATGAGATATTCCAGTCATGCAACGTCAAACACATTGTCAGGGGAAGTCAGATCTAGAAGATAGATGGCAGGTCAGAACAGCAGAGGAGCATGGTTTTCTTTTGTTTGGGAACGGGGGAGAAGGTTGGCAATTTCTGAATTGATAGCACACATGTACGCGGTGGGGGCAGCTCATATATGCGCGAATGGTGGTCCATATATGCATGAAAGCTATCTAGGGCGGTGGGTTTGATGGTGTCTTTGTCAAACTATGTGATAATGTGAAGTAATAATACTTACTCCCTCATCATATACTTGTAACAACTGTAAGTAGTCCTACAAATCTATTTATATATAAAAGATGTAACTCATTAGTACGTCTTAATGACTATTTCTCTCAATCCGCATTGCACCACATCGTGCTAATTAATCGTAATCATTGGATAAAGAATGTATGTTAGAGATTAACACCACTTCTATAACTACAACTGAAACATCTCCCGATACATGAAAACGTGACCCCTTTAAACATAGATAGATGGTTGTATTTTATTACTGCCATTGACGCCACAGTCCACTAAGTAAAGGTTACCACATTGAATTCACTTCAGTTTTCAATATCTATAAGATCTATAAATCAGTCCACCTTTATTTTAAAATATTATGTTTCAAAGGCTGTAGCGACGCACGGAAATTCATCTAGTGTTTATATTAAGCAGAGACCGAGACCGCTCAATGCATTGTAGGAGTGTGCAGACATTAATATATGTTAGCAAAAGTATTTTATACAGAAATTTGAGGAGAGAGAAGAACCAGAATTACCAAAGTGGCCATTTTCTCTACTACTCCCTCTATCTCTAAATCTAAGGCGTTTTGGAGTTTGAATTTTTTTTAATGTAGGATGTTTTATAGATAGGACAAATTTTAGGATTCGTGAGAAAGTTAATAAGTGGACGATGAAAATTAAAGTAAAGGGTATAATAATTTTTTAACACATGACTATTTTCTTGTTTGAAAATTAGAAATCTCTACATTTAAGGACGGAGGAAGTATATGCAGTTTAGATAGAGTTCAGTTATGTCGCTTAGGCATTCATATACGAACCTACGCGATGCGTAAGTATGTGAAAGACGACATTCATATATCCGATCTGAGATCTGACCTGCACCTGCTAAGGTTAGTGCGACATGTTCCACCTGTTTTGCGCACAGCAGCAGAACACGTACCGAGGACCATGGCATGTCTTGTGGTCACTGCGCTGACACAGCAGTACGTGTGCGCGTACCGGAATTTTCCCTAGGCACATGCGTGTCGCTGGACGAGCTTGCATGCATGCGCATGAGTGTGTCTCTGGCAGGTCAACCCATGCATCGTCCGGTTGCAAGTGTATGGGCGGGGTCTGCATTAAATTATTATAAAGTCAAATTGCAATCATTCATCGATCAACCTTGTGACACAGTGACAGTACTCTCTCCATTCCTATATGTAAGCATTTGAGGGATTCAAATATTGTTTCACAATATAAGCATTTTTAGAGATAAGACAAAACTTGATGGGTTGGTGGGTGGGTGGGGAATTGATGAGGTAGTGTAAAATGAAGGGTATACATGTCTTTTTTACTCTTTACTATTTTTTCTTGGAATTCTAGAAATGCTTATTATATATAGGAATGGAGGGAGTATATACGAGACTGATGGACGAGGAACGAAAACTGTGCCAGGCCCAGGCCGCATGGAAAGACGACGCTAGAATTAGCTGTGTGTTTGACTTTTGCTTGCGCGCGGCTGTTAGCTTATATTGTCTTGTTATATTGCCTCTAATTGATTTCTCTGTTGGTTCTTGGAACCAAATGATACAACATTATTATAAAGAAAGTCAAAAAAAATTTGCGAGGGGAAAGTCAAATAATTATTGGCGTTCATACTTTCACAAAAAAATTATTGGTGTTCATAAGACCAAAAGAAATTAAGCTGCAAAGACATGCATGGTTACACGCCACCCGCATTTGCTATCTTTATAATAAGTATACAAGTGTAAAAACTAAGGCCCTGTTCGTTTCAGCTCTCTAAAATTTAGCACTCGTCACATCAAAGAGAATCTTATTATTTATGAATATTTCGATCAATTTAATGACAAAACCCTTTTGACAGATTGGTGCTAATTTTTTAGATGAATCTAATGAGCTTAATAAATCTATGTTTTGCTAAAGTGATGCTACAGTAATTGCCTTCTAATCATGACTTAATTAACCTCATTAGATTCGTATCGTAAATTAGTCTAGGGGCCTATAATTTATTTTATAATTAAATTTTATTTAGTACTCTTAAATATACAAAAATGACAAAATTCATCCATCATGTGTCAAGTTTGACATTTCTATATTTCAAATTATGATTTGACACATTAATAAGACATATCTACAGCTAATTTGACATGTTTAATAATATAATAAGAGATTTGATATTTGTATTGAACCATAATTAATAATTAAACTAGGGTTGACACATGCCCCTGTGCTCATTGAAGTATTTCCCATACAAAACTATCCGGATGATTATGAAAGTAATTTTGTGATGAATGAATTTAACAATGACAAGCTACCAATCGAACTGAAATGTTGGACCAAAAGAAAAC
This sequence comes from Chloris gayana, assembly GCA_031894775.1. Classification (NCBI taxonomy): domain Eukaryota; kingdom Viridiplantae; phylum Streptophyta; class Magnoliopsida; order Poales; family Poaceae; genus Chloris; species Chloris gayana. Next base: position 193,463 of record JAUNZO010001603.1, read on the forward strand.
GTTTGAAAAACTTATGATGCAATCAACATTTCTGGTCCACATCTAGCCAACGAATCATAAAAATAACCCTCGTCAATTGATGATGGTATGTATTTCACTATCAGATGACTAGCTGAAAACGTGTGATATAATAATATATACTTCGTGTGGCAAGAGATTTTCTTATTCAATTAAGAGAGGATGAAAGTATATGTTGAACCATAATCAAACTGCAGACCCCCCCCCCTCCCCATGAGCCTAAGGGGTTGGGTGCAATTGGTTGATGCATACTAACTTAATATGGTATCGAGCAAGATGTCATGAGTTCAAATTCCGACGACCGCATATTCCGGTCGCAATCGACATTTGCCGCTTATATTTCCATGTTTGCGCCTCCGAAAGTTACACGTGAGGTGGAGTGATGAACCATAAGTGACTTGAACATCTTTCCCCATCAGCTTGTTATTTCTTGATCTAGCATGGGAAGATATAGTTCAATAGTTGAGAATGGTATAAATGATCACTAACATATAGTTCAATATTTCTGACACCCGCAATAATTAGTCGTAGTAGGCAAAAAGTTTATGTAGAATTGCTCTATTTAGATTATATAGGATGCAGTAGCAAAATACTCTTATTTTTCAGTCCCGTCGTTTGGAAATAGAACGTTAGTGGAAATTCCACAGAGAATGGTGCAATTTTCCAAATTGAGCCTTCTCTACAGTATAGCTCTATAGAGTATTATCAAAGGCTGTGCATGCATATATATGAACGCCGCGACGAGCAATTCCGATTTGCAACACGGAAGAAAAACTCCTGGTTCATTTAGCAAAGGGGATGTAAAAGAGGCATTCAATTCCTTCGGTGAGGCGGATGAGAAACTCATGAATCATGATCGTGTACAGTAGCCCCTTAGCTCGTGCAAATAAATGTGTAGCCTTGCCTCACTACTTCCGCTACTCTCCCAGCTGTTCCAAGACCGGCTATGGGACGGCCGTGTCGACCCCATAACTGGCACTTTAATTCCAGCGGTGAGGCCGTTCCCGGCCGCCACCGCCCGCCTCCGGCGCCGCGCTTTAATGCGAGCACGGTGGCCGACCCATGGACCTGTTGCTGCGGGGCCGGCAGCCGGCGACAACCCACCGTACTTGTTGATCGCTCCGTGTCATCATCGCGCGCGCGTGATCAACGGACGGTCACATACTCACATGTCTGGTGAATTCAGGCAGGCCGCAATCTTTTCTTCTGGGCTATGAAACGCACTTCTCACCCGACCTTGGAACGAGTTTGAGAATCTGGTCCAGTCCAGCCAGAAGCCCATGCGATGTTAGGCCTCGTTCTGGATTGAAGCCTGGTAGGGCCCAACTGTTCAAGTGCTGTTTCATCCACAACTCTTTCAAATCAAAGCTGCAAGCGGCGCTGCAATTTGCAGTACCGAAATAAGAATGCTAATTTCACTATTTACGCAAAATCGAAGCACGGATCCTTTCTTTCTTGAATGAGTATTAGCTACACCGCGCCGCCAGCAGCGGGCGCCGGCAGGCCCTGCAGCCAGTGGAGCAGTTTGTCGTGGACGAGGTCCGGCCGGTCGTCGTGCGGGCAGTGGCCGACGCCCTCCAGCATGTGGAGCGTCACGTTGGGGAGCTCCGCCGGAAGCTTGGAGAAGAACTTCCCCACGGGCCCGTCGATCGGGGTGAAGGGGTCCCGGTCGCCCCACAGCACCAGCACGGGGAGGTCGGCCAGCCTCGGCATCAGCGCTATCGGGCTCGGGCCCGGCGGGCCGGTCACCGTTGACACGAACGCGTCCAGGGCGCCCTCGGTGTCGGCCGGTTCTCTTATGATCTGCACATATGTGTACACGTACATTCAGAAACCGAACCTTAATCCTTAAGCAATCAATCAATGGAATTTCCGGTCAGTTTGTTAACGTGACTGAATGTCAAATTGGAATGCAACAGTAGGGTGGCAAAATACTGATCATGTTATTACCTCGATCAAATCGTCATCCACAGCGTCTTTGTTCCCGTAAACAGAGAGCAAGATGTCCTTCAGATTGTTCCTGTTCAGTTCAGACGTAAGTGATCATTTGTCACAGGCTCACAGTACAGTGCAATGCAAGATGAAATGTTCATTTCCGCATGCCTCTCTTTCACGCGCTGGAAGAGTGCTGACGCTATTGGGCGCTGTTTGAGCAGGAAGTCAATCAGCCAGAGCAGCGGCAGGAGCAGCTTGATCCGCCAGTCATCGACGATCGCCTTGTTGTTCATTCCGCCGGCGCAGTTCAGCAGAACGAGCCCCCGGACGGCATCTTTGGTGTCCTCTGATGGTTGTTGTTTATTAAGCTCGCAACATGTCATATTGGATTCTGATGAGTTTGACAAAGGAGAATGCAGGTACAGGATTAATAAGACCTGAGGCAGCAATGACGCACGCGAGGCTTCCGACGGAGTTGCCGACAAGCACCGCGGGCCTCTTGACGACCTCGTCCAGGAAATCCAGTATCAACTGCTTGGCAGAAGAAGGGAACCACTAGTTTCGATTAGCAAATTGTTCTTCTTAAACAAGATGTTGTAGGCAGAGCAGAACCCATCCCGCAATTATATCAACTCAGTGCAGACTTCAGACGCCATCCATCTCTGTACGTTTGCAGAAGACTGAAGCACACTTACCTGAGCCCATGTCTCCATCGTGTAAGCGAATCCAGGAGGCTTGTCAGAGGCGCCGAACCCGAGCAAATCGACGGCGTAGACGGTGTAGGATTCAGACAACACCCCGATGTTCCTATGGACGATTTGATCGGTCATCAGTTATAAAATATCTCCATATCGGCGCAAGCAGCACCGATCACCGTTCTGAGCAGGCAGGACTCGGTGATTCGCTCACCTGCGCCAGTGCGCGACGGAGGCGCCGAAGCCGTGGACCAGCAGCACGGGCGGGCCCTGCCCCCGGACGAGGTAGTTCACGCGCATCCCTCGCCACGTCCAGGTGCTGCATCCACCGCGCACCTCCTCCAGGGACAACGCTGGCGCCGAAGACGCGGCCGCGCTGCTAGCGCCGCCAGAGGCGCGCGTGAGGACGCGGGCGGTGGCGCTGGAGCCGGAACGGCCATGGAGAGGCGGGCAAGGGAAGGGGAGCGTGGAGGAGCGGCGGCGGCGAGTTCCTGGAGCGGCGGCGGAGGAGGAGAGGAGAGGAGGCGGTGGTGGGCGGCAAGTGCTGCCATATCCACCCCGGCGGCTCCACCAGTGGTCGTCGCGCGTGTTCCGTTTCTCCGGCTGTCTCCGCGGGCGAGTGTTTCGAGATTCGTGCTCTTTCCTCGGCGTCGGATTTCACTTCTCGTTTCTTTTTTTAACGGATTTCCCCATTGTCCTGTTGGTCCCGTGACAGTGCGGACAGAATCCAAATTGGTGCAGGCCGTGTTGGTTTCTTCTCTAAAATTTAAGCACTGTCACATAAAGAAAATTTTATTATTTATAAATATTTCGATTAATTTAATAATAAAACCTTTTTGACAGATTGATGCTAATTTTGAGATGAATCTAATGAGCTTAATTAATCTATGTTTTGCTAAAGTGATGCTACAGTAACGTCATCTAATCATGACTTAATTAACCTTATTAGATTAGTCTCGTAAATTAGTCTAGTGGCTGTAATTTATTTTATAATTAAACTTTATTTAATACTCTTAAATAGTAAGACTCTTTTTTATGTGACAACTATAAAGTTTAGACTCTAGAAAACGAACACACTCATGTATGCTACAGTTATGCTACACTATGAATGGTACTCCTTACATGAGTGAGCCTCGTTGTTTCTTTTTTCTTAGTATAATTGAAGAATACTGGAACATCAAACTTTTTACCCAATGGACACTAAGAAATTTTGAATTGAAGGGATAGAGAATGTATGAACATAAAATGGAGCCCCTCCACACGGACATGTTTTAAAATTGATTGATTAGCAAATTGTCTACACTATGTAAATCATCAATGCATTCATATTTCATAGATAGCAATACTCTTATAGCATTATACTTACTGATTGTAGAAATTGTCTTCTAAGTGTATCACCACTTTCATTAACTTTTAGATCAGTTCTCGCAGTTGTGTACAAGTGACATAAAGAAAATAGCATACAATATTTAAGTGGAGATGTAAGGATTTCGTCCTCAAGCGACACGGGTGAAGCCAGAAAATCACCTTGAGGGGGCCGGATAGTAGTAATTAGATGTTGAGGGGAGGGGGGCTAAATAAAATGAAGATTTGCTCTCCATTACATGGTAAATTTTGGTATTCATTAGTGAAGTGTAGCATGAGGGGGGGGTAGGCCCTCCTCGCCCCCTCCTGTCTCTCCCACTGTCGAGCGACCGTGCCAAATGTGTGTGTGTGTGTTTTACGAGTGCATTGTTCAATCTTGACCAAAGTAAACATTGTATTTCTCAACTGACCTACTATGGTTTGTAGCATATAGTGAAATAGATGAGCAGGAACTTAGAATCCTAATGTGAAATTAAGAGATATACCGATTATCCTAATAATTGTACATCGCTGGCCATTCGGAGAAACCATTTACATGCCTATGACTGAATTACTCCACCTTTGAGTTGGGATATGTATGCAATGGTAATGGATTACCAACAACTAAAACCCATACTGCTATGTGCTATATATATTTAAAGAAAATACTTTAATGAGCACAAGGGCATGTCCTACCCTAGTTTAATTATTAATTATGTTTAAATATAAATATTAAATATACGATTATACTATTAAACATATCAAATTAGTTATAGATTTGTCTTATTATGTGTCAAAATCATAAATTAAAGTACAAAAATGTCAAATCCTATCAAATTGAAGTATTACTTGTAGATATGATTGTCTAAGACATAATGGATGAATTTGACATTTATGTACTTAAACTTATGATTTAAAATATTAATATGACATGTTTACAACTAATTTGATATGTTTAACGAGTATAATAAAATATTAGATATTTATATCAAACCGTAATCAATAATTTAAACTAGGGGTGCACATGCCCCTATACTCACAAATGTGCTGGAGGGAAATAACTCTATGTTCAACAACTACTTGATTATTTTGTTTTGTTGCGACGAATGGGAGTAACAATTGGTGGCTATGAGTTTTACCATGATATCGGTGAGGTTGTGCTCAAGCAACTGATGGCACGTCAACCAATTATCGTGTCGATTAATATCGATTTCTTCTTGTGCAACTACACATATGTAAGCGACTCACTACCGTAATAACACTTATGAGCATTGCATTCTATTACTTCAACGAACTAGAAACAATCAAAAAAAGTTGTTGGAAGATGATATATTACAATTAACACCGGTTCTATTCTACGCAATGGCCACATGCTTCTATGAACTAATATTATAGTTTTTTAAGTTTATATTCATATGTTAATATAATAAGCATACTATCTCTATATGTTGACTGAGAATAGCTAGTGCATTAGAAGATAGTTGTTGTTGACGTATTGATCAGTGCAATTCTAAATCTCTCCATATTTCACTAAATTGACACATGTTTTATCTCTCTCCTACCACTTAAATTCATGTTGTCATTACATCATTCCTATAATCATGCTTTGGTACCATGGATGGTTTTCTTTACACATAAGTAGAATTGGATCTCTTCGACATTAGCCATATCATCATGATAATAGGCTATAGAGTCACTGAAGATGGAATTTAATTTTGGCTGATTGAGTTCTTGGGGTGGAGATTTGGGGGTTGATGGTTATAGTTCACTTGCTAGAAACATCGGGAAGTTTGGAGGACCTTCGACATTGAGAATGACTTTTGTGGACATAGGGACATATGTCCACCCTCCCTACAAGTTGAAGTAAAGTTTGGTTATTTTAAATCTCTTTTCTCCTAGTTTGTCGAAGTAGTGTGATCTCGTTAGATGACAGTATTTAACTTAAACCTTTGTGTGAGGTTCGGTGTGTTCACCGGCTACACAACAGACTTCCTTATTTTCCTGCATATTTCAGTTCTCAAAGTGTTCTAGATTATGTAATCCATCCTCTTCATTTCTGATCCTCCCTCATCGGTCATAGGACAACTTTATGTGATGTGATGACACCTCTTCCGGGTGTCCCAAATAGGGTTCACATCGAAACTATTAAGGCTTTATTTAGCCACAAGTACCTTTTTTTTACTCTAAGCAACCAAACTCTTTTCTTTAATGTGAAAGACCATAGTCTGTCCTTTAATATGGGATCGAAAATCACAAAGTAATAAACTCCAGAAAGAAGGCATTATTACATGGTATGAATCCTGTCACCGAATGCATTGCCTGAAAAGTAATGTATCTAGTGTTCTACAAAACAAGATAAGAGAGACTTTTCATAATTTTACAGAAAGTTACACATGCACGGCAGCAGCTTGTTCAACATTAACAACAAAAATATCTGGTACAACTTAGGACTTAGCACTCGAGATATATACACAAGGAAAAATTCTTTCTGGACAAGGTAAGCATTCGAGATACACAAGGAAATATTCTTTCTGGACTGCTGTAACCATGACTGATTTTCAGATTTTGTGTATGAAAAGAAACAAAGAGAATAATACCATACTTGGTCTAAAACAATTGACAATAAATAAAATTGATATAATAGTAAAATAATGGATATTAGTTATTATGATATTAGCAAAAAATATGTGCAAATGGAATGCTTCGAGATACACAGCGATTTCAGACTGTATAAACAAGTTCAAAGTGAAGCGAATATGACAATGGCTACAGAAACTGCAAAAATACGATGACATGCTATCCCGTCACTTAAAAAAGTGTCAAATCCTCCCAGAAATGCCCACGACTTTCTCCCAAAATAAAACCTCACCCTTCCTGCGAGTCTGCGACCCTGTCCTCCTCCCCCTCACCTCGGCCCTGCACCCCGCGTCTCCGCCGCCGCCCTCCTCCTCGCCGGAACCCTAAATGGACCCCGGCGCTGGCGCGCACTACTCCGCCCGCACTGCTGAGGAGGTCTTCCGTGACTTCCGCGGCCGACGCGCGGGCATGATCAAGGCCCTCACCAACGGTATCCGTCTCCTCCTTTGCTCCTCTGGATTTCGGCGGTCTTACGGCTCCGCTGCTGCTCTTACTCTGTTGCTTCTCTGTGTCCTACGCAGATGTGGAGAAGTTCTACCAGCTCTGCGACCCCGGTGAGTCTGCTCGATCTCTTCCGGTGTAGGGTTTGGGGGCGCCGACACTTTTGTAGCTGCTAGGGTTGGGTCGTTCGGATGCTCCGATGGGCTTACTGAAGCTTAATTTGGTGAATTCACTGGTCCAGACAGCCCTGTACTGGAGATGGTACCGCTGGCTTTTGTCAGTGACATAATAGGCTCGAACTTGTTGAGCGATTGGAAGTGCGGATTAGGCTCAACGTTGAATGGAATTCTGAAATTTAGGATTATCTGTTTGTCGTGCATTGGTTACCTTGACTTTTGACTGGTGATGCCTGTCACTGGGAAATGTAGGCTCAAAGTAGTAATGATTGCTGTTCTCTGTTGATTTGTTTGATTTATAAAGTTATTTCCACCGTAAATGTTAACTACATCTGCAACCTGTTTGCACCACATGATTAATATAGCTGTGAGATGATGTTGCTTTATTTGTCCTTTCTATTACTGGTGTACCCAATGGCCAATGCAGCTTCTTCTTCTTTGCTATCCTAGCATTTTCTGCTTGTTCCTTGCACTGCACTGAGTAAATTATCAAGTACTCACAATATAAGAGCACTTTACAATAAAAGATTCTTTTGTATTTACAAATTCTTTTTTTAACAGAAAAGGAGAACTTGTGCCTTTACGGCTACCCCAATGAAACATGGGAAGTAACTTTGCCAGCTGAGGAAGTTCCTCCAGAGATCCCTGAACCAGCTTTGGGAATAAACTTTGCCAGGGACGGTATGAACGAGAAGGATTGGTTAGCCCTAGTTGCCGTCCACAGTGATTCCTGGTTATTGGCTGTCGCGTTCTACTTTGCGGCACGGTTCGGATTTGACAAAGAGGCCAGGTAATGGTTCCAGATGTTCAAACTTTGCTGTTTCCTGAATTAAGAATTTCTCTATCTATAGTTTTGTGCTCTTCATTTGCTAAACCTGCAAACGTTTTGTCTTATCTGTTGTCTTGATCAACAGATATGCAAGAACCATAAAATCTTATTCCTGCGCATCTGACTGTGATTAGCAACTCTGAATCCTTAGGTAGTCAGAGCAGAGTGTCTTTTCCCTTAGGTACAACTATTTCTCTTTTTGTTTGGGTGTAGATTTAGTTCTTATGGTGTTCTTGAAAGGATTCTATATTCTCTGAGGAATGTTTCCGATTCAATTTTTCTTAGGAAACGTTCCTTTAGTGAATAAGTGTCACTTGTAAATTTGTTTGGCTCACTTATTTGATTCTCTTAAAAGGTAGGATGGTGGTTGGATTTGAATGGAATAGCACACTCCTTTATGTGCTAAATTTTCACGCAATAAATATGAATTGTCTAATATTAGCAATATCAACTAATTATTATCGTATAGCTTGCTTATGCATAATGTACGGTTACTAATATTCGTGAACCATGAATTGCATGAGCAAGACGTCACGGATTGGGTGGTGCCACTGATTGGATTTTTGGGCCAGTGTTAGAACAATGTAATAATTAGGAACTACCACAGGGCGCAGGAGTTTTTGGTTTCTTATAAATCAAGCCTGCACTCTATTCTTGCTGGTGGTGAAAACGCGTTGAATCATTTCTGGTCGTTCAGTTTTGAAACACTTGCTGGCTGAATCCTTTGGGATTCTCCTGTTTGTAGCGAAACAGTTTGGATTCTCCACACGGCCCTGTAGAATTAGTGTTTGTTTGTGTAATTTTTTATAAATTGAAATTTCAGAGATGACTTGAAATTGATCTCATTTCCAATTGTACTTTTTGTTTGAATTGCAAAAGATACAAACAGTAGTTAGGACCCAAATAAATGCCAGGACAGTTATTGCACAGAATGACGTCTTTTTATTAGTTCAATATATTTTATATAGTGAATTTACCTTTTTTACCCTTTGACATCTAGTGTACACCTTAATCTACCCAATTGGCCACTCATGCCTGCCTGATCGCTCACTACATAAAGGTTATTTTCTATATAAGTTCTTTATATTTTCTGTACTGAATTTATCTGATTATTGTACAAAGATTATCCATTTTTTATCCAGCACACTTGGCCTGTCTAGGATACGACCTTGCCGCTCCTACGGCCATTTGATCGCTGATTTGGAAGCACATAATAAAAGCAGTGATAAAAGAATGTAAAAGTTGTTATATCACGGAAGAAAGTTTGATGATAAATAAAACTGTATGTAGATTAGTGTTCAAGGTTCATACGTTGTCTGGAACTAACTCCGATTCCAAAAAAGATATACCGTACAGTATATTTATTTCTACGATTGATTCTTGACTAGTCATGACTAAGTAGAGCGAGACAAGTTTTACTTTTGTGTCCTTGGAAGTTTTAGTGCGTGTCTGTTCAAAAAGTGTTTCTATTAGAATCTAGATTTAGTAGTGCCTACCTGGCAACACTAGTATATGGAAACTACTAAATTTGCTACTGTCATTTGGGAATAAAGAGCCAAGGTATTGACTTTATGGCCATCTAGGAAAACATATTAATTTGCCAAAAATAAGTAAATAATTAATCTGCTACCGTTTCCTTGTTGGTGCTATCTGTAAGCCTGGGATATGGTTCTAGTTTTGGTTTGTGGTCCAGGATTAGTGCATTTATTACTAGTTGTGTTTTGATGAATTAATGCTATATTTTTTCCACAATACTTAAGCGCTGAAGTCAAGCCTGTTATGAATTGGGGAGACTTACTTGGTTGGACTGGGAACTTTAACTTGCTGAATTTTTTTAGTGTACATCTTAGGGGTTCTTACTCAAAGATAACTTGATTTTTTAACTTGCTCTGGGTTGTGAATCATACCATAGTTGATCAATATGCTAGTTGGCATATGTGAGAGTGTCTAGTATCAAACAGCTTTACAAACCTTTGACGGATCTCATTATGAGTTCTTTTTCCTGCTTTATTTGTTGGGAAAAGGTTCGTATGCCATCCTGAATTGTAGGTCTAAAATGTTTATACAAAATACACTGACTAAATTGTGATGTACAGTTGGAGGAATTTTTTTGTGGCTTGTTTGAATGGATCATTTAATTCATTTTACTATTGCTGTTTCTGAAGTTCAAGATTGGTTCCAATTATTGTTGTGGTGGCCTATGAATTTATGTGTGCATTGCTCTGATTATGGTTATATTGTATGTGAGTTCCACATTTTTTTTGTGTGTGGAGCAGCTAGTAATTGGCCACTTGAATAATCATAGCTATCTTGTTATCTACTATGTACACAGTTTTGAATGGATTTTTTTCACAGTAATACACAGCAATATTTGTTCGTTTTTATCCAATTTTACAAAATACATGGATATCAGTACATGCAAAGGACATATTGGTACAAGAAACACGTGAGTGAGAAACTGAGAAATTGTCATGTTTCTACTTCCCAGTGTCTTATATCTATTTGCCCAGCTCAAGGGGAGATTCCATTGAGTTCCATTAATGCTACATTGGTTTGCTGTTTTAGAGCATTCATATTATTATCTGATCATAGAATGATTGATTCAAGCTCTTCTGTGGATGTTTACAGAAGTGATCTTTGTTCTTTTACACAGGAAGCGACTCTTCAACATGATAAATAACTTGCCCACTATATTTGAAGTGGTGACTGGGGCTGCCAAGAAACAAACCAAGGAGAAGGCCCCTAACAGTACTAGCAAAAACAATAAACCAAGCTCAAAAATGGTATTTTTTTTATAAATTTATTATGCAACCCTGTAGTAAAAGGCATCATCGCTGACCAGTTTATCTGTTATAGCCATCAAGACCTGAATCACATTTGAAGGCAACAAAAGCGGCAGCACCCTCCAAAGATGAAGATGATGAGAGCGGTGAAGACTACGGAGAAGAAGAGGAAGAGCGCGACAACACGTTGTGTGGATCGTGTGGAACAAATGATGGCAAGGATGAGTTCTGGATTTGCTGTGATAGTTGTGAGCGATGGTACCATGGAAAATGTGTCAAGATCACACCTGCTCGAGCTGAGCATATCAAGCACTACAAATGCCCAGATTGCAGCAACAAGAGGGCAAGAGCATAGTATGCAGCATTGGTGAGACCAGAATGCGAAGCAAGTGCCAGATCGTTGATGTCTGCTGATATGGCCTAGCTTTCTAGCTTGTAGACTTGCTTATCATTTCGAATGAACAGTTACTGTGCCACAGCAGCTGATGTTGCTCTGGCCTAATTGTGTTTAAAGTTTTAAATCGTTGTTGTAGTAATACCAGATTATCTGGTGAGTCTGTCTTGCAGACGTGATAGATGCTCTTGATCAACTTCAGCTAAGGACATGAAAACTGACCGTTTCCCCATTGCAAAAGTTCCAATTTGACTTATCGCTTCTTCTGAACTGTTGCAGAAATATAACAAGGGTTAACCTCCCTTACCTAAAGTTTTTCTTGCCCTTTCTTTTCACCTTCCTCTCCCAAATCCAGCTGATTCTTACCCATCTTTAGCCAAGATTCGAGCTGAGCATGTGCAAAATTCATCCCCAATGAGCTTTCTACTTGGTAGACAGTAGTTTTTTTTCCCCTGAAACTCTTGGTAGACAGTTTTGGTTTATTGTAGTGGGGCAAGGATGATAGAGCGGCGGAGCGATGCGGTAGAACAGGGTTTGGCTGGGTGGGCTAGGATCTTCCTGGCAGATCACAGTACCCTCAAGTTGAACTGCGAAGGGTTGAAATTTGCATAGGGTGTTGCTGGAGGATCACCAATTCACCGTACCCTAGAGTTGAACTGCTTGCTAGAACGGGGGTTGGCTGGGTGGGGTCTGTTTGGTTTTAGCCCATGCGTGTCCTGCCAAAATGATGGTGGATGAATCGATCATAAAAAAATTGGCTGGCCAACGATTTGGCAGGACACGGTCAATGACCAATTTTTTGGTTTGGCAGCCATTGGCTACAAACCAAACGTGCCTAGGTCTTGCTGGCGGATCAGCCCCAAGTTGAATTGCACGTGCTCAGTTCAAATCAGACGATCCTGACTCCTGAGTGAGTAATAGACGACCTTAAATGTCCTTCGACTTAGAGAAACATAGATCTTTCTTACTGTTGTAGCAGTTGTAGACACCAGGAAAACCATGAAAACGGCTGGAAGCTCAGTTGCACAATGCAGGAGCGAAAGGATGAGCCACAAATAACATTTCATATTTTGGATATAAAACAGAGCTCTTTTTTCAATGGAAAACAGGCATTTAGAGAAACACTGGTTACGGAAATGATGACAAGTACTAGTATTAGATAGTCATTGACTAGTAAAAGTAAGGAAAATATACCACAAACAGTAAAAAGAATTACCACAATGATCACTTAGCCCAGTCACATTAGAATTTAGAAAGATTTCCGTTTCTATTATACAATACCGAAATACATATACAAAACTTTGTTAGCCTTTTGCAGTTAGTTGACAGTTCAACGGCCCTTCATGAGCCAGCATGCCTCTCCCGGAACATTTTTATCATGCTGGCTTCTGTACACAAATGCACCTGGATGCCAATAAGTGAGCGGCTGCATGTTGAGTAAAACTGTAGCAGTACTCCCGAGCTCCAGCGGGGATAACTGACCAAGTTCAAGTACTGTTCCTCTTGGACTGGTAACAATTTGTTGCAAATACTTGCACTGGTTGTTGAACAGGTTGAGGTTTGCTGACATATGGCTGGACTCCAAAGTATACGGGCAAAAAAAAAAACTCTTCATAATAACAATGAAAAAAAAAGCCTTCGACTATTGTGGTGCTACTCCACACAATCGAGCTCGTCCAGGGTTAAGCAATGATTCTGACATTATCCATCCCTGTGAGAAAAAGGGTTGTTAATTACAAAATGACACAAATATTCTTGTTCTTGCCCAGTAGTGCAGCAGAGTGTTTCTAATGATAATACTGGGGTTTTACCTGATCTTTTGCTTTCTTCTTAAAAACTCCATATGATGACATAACAATCTTGCAGGACTCTTCAATGTGTGGTAGAAAGTCCATGTTCAGTGGGTTATACTGGTAAGACCGATTGGACTTTGTGCGCTTTCGTGCATGTGAAGCATTGAGAAAATGGAGTAACACATGTGCCTGTAGATGAAACACAATCAAAGACAATTAGCATATGTAAACCTTAAATAGTGTAATGTCAAATGTAGAAAATAGAATAAATGCTTACATGAAATGCAGCTTTGAGAATGTCATCTGGCTTTGCCTGGTCCTTGAGCAAAGCATATACCTTGTCCTTTGACGGGTTATATGTAACAATGTACCTCTCGTCCTACAATTAAAATACAATGTTGCTTTATGATTCCACTAAAAACATAACTAAAAACATGTGCTGAAATAAATCTTTAGGACATTAAAGGGTGCACATAATTACCTCAAACAAAGGCCTTATAGCAACAAACGAAGCAGGCTCCTGAAATGCCTCACCAAATCTGGATCCTGTAAGAAAACAAACGGTTTAACAAGAGATTTCACATTGACGCCACAAAAGTATATGGTCCAAGTGCAAACCTATAGCAACTGGCTCATGTCGCCATGGTGGATTAAATACAGTCTCTTCTGAGTTTCCTTCCTTCAACGAGGGCACACGTCCTGCATTGCAGACCAAAACATCAGACCTGAGCGATATGCAAGTTACAAACATGCAAAACGAAAATGCTGAAGATTTCATGAATTAAAATAAGATCCGAAGAATTTAAAGCAAATTGGCACCAAAAAATTATTATCGTGTTGCTAAGGGCACAACACTACTAAAACTTCTTATTCTTATAGAAACCAACACAAAAATCTAGGACTTTAAAACATAATATTTGACATACCAGTCTTGATGAAAGAATCCACAGCCACAGTGAACCTGGCTCTATTTAGAGTGTTCAATACAACAGATCGCACCTGAAAATTAAATGGCATTAATCTGATTAACTTGGTGTTTATCATAAAGATTATACCACCAATTAGTGAGATGAAAACCAACCTCATGGTATGAACTAAGGAGATATCCGCATGAGAGAAAGGCAAATGAAGTGACCAGCGATGGGTTGCTTTTAGAGATTAGAATGCTCAGTCCAGTTCCCATCTTCAAAAACAGAAAACATCACATGGAAAAAAGTATTAGAAAATTAGGTTGGGGAAAAAAACGGAACAAAGACACAGCAAAGACAACAAACATGTAAACTAGACGCCCACCAGTAAATGAAAAAGAAAAACACTGCAACAAACAGATGGTTACCAGATCGGCTATGTTCCCAACACATTCTCCTTTAGCAGTGACATCGCCGATATTTTCTCCCTTGGCATATGCCTTGTAGATTGGTGTGCGGGTTGAGGTCGAAGTGACCGCAGCAACATTCTGAATTGAGCAATAAAATTAACCAGTGCAATTATTTCATCACTTGTTTTGCATGAAAAGGCATAAGAAAATAATAGTAGCACACAAACTTGTAGCAGTAAGTCAATTCGACCAACCTTAACAACATTTGCAATGCAAGCCATTGGTAGGAAAAGTTGTGGGAAAGCTGCAGTCGCTAGCTCTATCCCAGCTCCCAGCTCCATCAAAAGATCACCAGAAAAGCGAAGCTACAGTAAATTATTATTCCAATTAGTCATCAGCATGAAAGGAAATTTAGAAGACTGCAGAAGGCATACTGAATCAATAATATATACCTGTTTTAGGTCATAGTCAAATTTCTTCCCTTGGCGAGCAAAAAGCATCTTTCCAACACGCCCAGCACCATCCTGTGGTAGCAAAACAATTATGACTAACAGCAGACATATCAAAGACAAATAAATCAACAAGTCATTGACAATGTTGGCACGACTGAATGTATCTACAGCACCTATTTCTTCCAACATAAACTGTAAAACATCTATAACTAGTGAGGTATCTTTAGCCATTCCTAGCAGGACAAGATACCTTGAGTATCCAATTGATAGCCACAGCACCAGAGGTAGCCCTGCTTTGTGCGACTCCAACAGAGTTTAGCAAGGTACGTGTGGTAAACACACCCATCGCTCCACCAAAGAAATGCTAAAAAAGAGGAAAGGGAGTAAGAATTATGTATAACATGAAAGCCCAGTCATTAGAAGTAACAAATGCATTGAAAAATATACCTTCATTGCTCTCCATGACATGTATGGGACATATGAAGGAGTGACACTGTTTGGAAAGCCTTCAGGCACAACATATGACCTTATAAATGACATTATTTCCTGCGAAAGCGAAAACATGCAGAACCATTACTATCCATCATCCTCAAGTCATGGTCATCCGATGTACCCATATAACCAGGCATGGCATTGGCATCACTTAGTAGAATTTGGAATTACTGTAACTTTCACGAAAATCCCAAAACGATAACCAGAAGTCCGGGACACACGTCACCATGAATCAAACCAAGTAACCCACAACCCAACAAAGAAATCGAATTCAAAGCCAATCAATTACTCAATCTCGACCAAAATTGCAGAAGTACCTGGGTCCAACAAACTTCAAGGCTTGCGAGACGGGGAAAACACCGAAGCCTACAATTACCGGTCCAATCTAATCAACACGCATTTTCCCCTAACCCTTTCGCATTTGTCTCAAAAGGCAAGCAACTGAAATTAAGACGCACCGAATCCAATTTACCCGATGGCTGCTACATCCTAATCCCCGTCTCATCAGGTCCGATGGTAAATCCACAGATACTACAAGCCCGCTAAAACATGGAATCCGGCACGGCAATCCGCACGAGAACCAAATCCAATGCAAATCACAAAAGCGTGGCAAACCCCACCGATCCAACAAGGCAGGAGCCCTCACCTCGATGGGCGGCAGCGGGGACTGCAGCGGCACGGCCTTGAAGGAGGCGCCGAAGGAGGCGCTCCCCTTGGCCTTGACGGAGGCCCCCGGACCGTCAACCACGTAGCTAAACCGCCTCCCATCGACCTCCTCGAGGCACAGCACCCCGTCCCTAGCGACCGCAGGCGCGGGGACCCTGGCGGGCGCGGCTGGCGCCGAGGACGCCTCGGCGGCCTCGCGCACGGCGATGCGCACCGCGTCCCGCACGGCCGGCGCGGGCAGCGTGACCGTCTGCGCCCCCGCCGCCGCCGCAGCCGACCGCTTCAGCCCCATCGCCGGCGCCATGAGGTCCGGTGGTCGGAGGGGGTCGGGTCGGGTCGGGTGGGTGAGATTCAGATGTGGTGGGCGTGCGTTGCCGAAGACAGCGAGGCAGCGGCCGCCGGGAGAGAGAAGACAAGGGCTCTTTATACGCGGCTCACCTCTTTCGACGAGAGATCTCGCGACTCAGCTACGCGTACTCGTCTGCGCTCCAGACGATATTTTTGGCCAGTGACTGGCAACGGGGGACCCACATGGAGTGGGCCCCAGCGTCGGCGGGATATGTGTAGCTCAGGTGGCAGCGTCTGGAGTACTAGTCGACGACGGGTGGCGGGGCTGCTGGCACCAGCTGCACACAAGGCCGGGTGCGCTACAGCCTTCTCACTCATTGACCGGCCGCTGGGCCCCAGATATTTATCGGGTCCACATGGCATACACATAAGTAAGAGGTTGTGAGGCGGGCGGGTGGCTGCTGAGCCGTTTGAATTGAACGGAGGAAAAAAGGTCGGAAGGTCTCACTGGCTGTCATTTTTTTGTGCCGTCTCGGAGGCGCGATATTTTCTCGGTTTTTTCCTTCGTCGTAGGCAACGCTAGCGACATGCAATCAGCCTTGTGTGGCCTCCAGTTTTCTCAGAGAACGCTAGGCAGCAGAGCGTTCGTGTCGGTTTAGGGAAAACAGAGCATCTGCATCGGTTTCCAAAAGAAAAAGGGCGTTTGTGAAGTTCTTCGTGTTTGCAATCTTGCTGTTCAGCTTTATGCCATTCAGAAATTCGGCTTGTTTTGTTTTACACGAGTGCAGAGGTAGTCGAATCTGTTGCTGTTCTGTAGAAACACAAGTGCAATTTTCCGTGTGGAACATATTGTTCACAGAATAAAACAAGCACAAGAAAAATGATTCACAGCCAGTATATATGTACACCTTTTTGTACGTCCATGTGTTATAATCTTTGTAATTTATAATAAGTCACTACTAGAAGTCATCTTGACCTTTAGACTTTTCGGCGGTAATAAAGTCACGCCAAATGGATTGTGTGTAAATCAACACACCAAATACAATTCAATACTGGACATTAGGATGTCCATTGCTTATTGAGCAAGCTAAGCTATTTGTGTGAAAAATCTTTTTTGTAATCTGAAATGAGTAATGCCTAAATTAAAATTAGTTTACGTTAAATTAATCTAGAAAGTGTTATTACATTGTCATACATCTTGATTTAAAGTCTAATAGATTACAGGAACCCACGGCTTTATTGATTTGACGTATAAAATTTTAGTTGCATTCGTCATTGTATTTAAAAAAGGTCACAATACTTAGTTTAAAATCGAGATGGTTCTATTATCCAGATTTAATTCTTAGTTTCGAATCTCTCGTGAAACACTACACCTATGATTAGAAAAGTTTGGAGGAATTTTCCGCGGAGTGGGTACGTGAAAAGCTCTACTAGTCGTGAATCCAAAAAAAAATGCTCTGGTCGTTGGTTGAATAAAACCCTGACGCACTTCCAATTTTGACCAGGCAGAAAACCGGAGCTCACGCCACCACGAGAAAACTTGGGGAGTGTGGAATCCGGTCCCGGCCGGCCGGCCCTCCCTTTCCCTGCGGATACCACCACGAATCCATCCCATGATCGAGAGGCCACTGGCAGTAGCCATCCGATAACGGGCGCGGTGGACGCGGACCACCACCACCCGTCGCCTCCCCCGGCGCCGCATGTGCGGGTGTCCAGACCAGCCAGGATTTACGCGGCCCGGGAATTTCCTTTCTCCTTCACCGCGGAGGCACGGGGCCCCGCGTGGGATCCAACGGAATCGCGCCTTTGGTCTCGTGTGGACGCAGATTTTTTCGCCGCCCAGGCCCCCGTCGGCTCGCCGTCCACCACCGCCGTCCGCCGATGGTCCCTGCCGCGGCTTCACGTGGAACCCTCGTGGAGTGCGTTGCACGGGACGGGTCCCCTGCCCATGTTCCGGTCACGTTCGGTGCTCAGGTAGTAGAGGAGAGGAACGTGGCGTCGAGTTAATCCGTTTCAATTTCCGGCCCCGCGATTAATTTAGGCCTCGCCGTCCATGGCAAATCTTCGATCGGTGGCACGGGCCGTCAGTACTGGAGATAAATTTATTAGACGTCGACGTCCGGATGTAGTACTGACTCTGACGGCGACCCGCACTGACGCCTGCCGGTCGGCAACGCGGCCATGCCTTCCTCGATGTTCTCTCGCCGGCGCGGCGCGGTCGGCGTGACTTGAATGGAGCGTTTGCGCCTGTCCTCCACGCTAAGTCACCGGTCACTTGATTAGGATGATTGCCAGCTAATAGAGATAACGATGCTTGTTTGACTACTCCGACCGCGAGACCTCCTCTCTCTTTGCCATCACACGGAGAACGTTGAGTGCCGTTTCTGAATGTTTAGCTACAGTGAACTCTCTGAATTTTTGGCCTCTAATCCAGATATGTGAATCCTTCGTAAAGAGGGCCACGAGAATAACATGTGTAAAAATATCTTTAAAGATACCCCTGCTACCACAGTACTGTTATAATAACTAATGCAGTTGAATTGAATAGTACTGGTACTGTGCTGGTGTACTGAATTTCGCTATACCTTGCTCAATTTTTGTTTTTTAAAAAATTCCTAGCTGGAGTACTGAAGGTGAGAGATCATCGCTTTCGCTCTCCCGGAGGCTGCAAATGCGACCAGAAGGACAAGCTTGGCCGTACGTGTGTTTCTTGACGCCTTCACTCACGCACCAAACAAATCGGCCCAATCTGATTCGGCGCCTTGTCAGAGCGAAGACCGGGCCCCGTTCGTTTCCAGTTATATAATTTTTAGAGGGTCAAATCAAAGAGAATTTTATCATTTTGAGATCTTAAATAAAGTCTAATCTCGAAACTAATTGCAGACTCCTATCTAATTCACGAGACGAATCCAACGAGGGTAATTATGGTGTTATTAGAAGATGTTTATCTGTAGCATCACTGTAGCTAAACATAGATTAATTAGGATCGTTAGATTCGTCTCGCAAATTAGAGGGAGTCGCGACATAGGTTTTGTTATTAAATTAATAAAAGTATTATTAAATAGTAAGATTCTCTTTGATGTGACAGATATATAAATTTTAGAGGTGGAAACGAACGGGGCCTGAAGCGTGACACCTGCAAGGGACAAACCAAACTGCTGTTTTCGCTTTGACATGGGCTCGTCAGCTAAGGTCGCCATCTTAGGGCCTGTTCGTTTCCAGCTATATAATTTTTAGAGGTCAAATCAAAAGAATTTTATCATTTTGGAGTACTTAAATAAAGTCTAATCTCGAAACTAATTGCAGACCCCTATCTAATTCACGAGACGAATCCAACGAGGATAATTATGGTGTTATTAGAAGATGTTTACTGTAACATCACTGTAGCAAAACATAGATTAATTAGGATCATTAGATTCGTCTCGCAAATTAGAGAGGAGTCGCGACATAGGTTTTGTTATTAAATTAATAAAAATACTACTAAATAGAATCGCTCAAGACGTTGTTTTCCTTCCTCCCGGCTCCCAGTAGGATCTTTGTTTTCTTGTCATTTTCAATTTTCCTCCCCCGCCTCCCATCTCTCTCTCTCAATCTCTCTATCTCTCTCTCTCTCTCTCTCTCTCTCTCTATCTCACACACACACACCAAGTTTTTCCTGAATATTTAGTTATGAGTATGTTATAGCTAGAACCTCTAGTATCGTGTGGATCACATACATATCATAATGTCTAAACAGTTTTGTCCCTCTACTAGTGTCATGGTTT
Source organism: Chloris gayana (assembly GCA_031894775.1). NCBI lineage: Eukaryota > Viridiplantae > Streptophyta > Magnoliopsida > Poales > Poaceae > Chloris > Chloris gayana. The sequence goes on from JAUNZO010001603.1 coordinate 213,488, forward strand.
GCATTTTTTGTGTTATTGGTGGTAATTAGACAAACAAGATAATGCAAAAAAATCCTTCTAAATGATACTTATGATATCATGAAACATCTGAAGCAATGTTGGAGGCTATTCGATACCGCCAGTAGTTAGACTACAACAAAAGATTTAGCGAGTGTATATGAGAACCATATAAGTTGCAGGTGAAATTTTGCTATTCTTTTTTTTAAAAAAATGTGTGTTAGCTCTAAACACCTAGGATTAGGACCTACTATTTGTTGCTGTTGTTGTGCTGTGTTGCAGAATTTAGTTAGCTGAGAAACATTTTTTAATGTGATTTTTGTTGTAATAGATCCTAAAATGACATTCAAATAAAACTAACAACCAAATAGAAAATAAATAAGCACTTTTGAAGAGGTCCAATTCTTAGTAACTGTATTTCCTTGCAATCCTTTTAGGCTGTGCAGTATATGCTCCGTAACTTACGGCGAATAGAGAAATTAATTGCCTTTTATTGGGACAACTGCCTTTTGCTGGGAGAATTTAGGCCGGGTCACTCGCTTACCGCTTGATTAAGATGGAGACTCTAATATCTAATCTTTCTAAAAAATGAAGAATTCATCAAGAATGAGATTACGTTGATAAAATTATATACGTGGTTTCATATAAAAAATAAAATATTTTTGGGTGGCTGGTTACCGAACGCGCTTTGCAGTAGTGTGTGTGTCAGCATTAGCAGGCATATATTCTTGTTCATGAAGCACGTTGATTCCTTTGCTTTGATCAGTTAGTCAACGTATGAGATTTCTAATCGCTTGAAGCTAAATTCGACTGTCAAATAGGGCGTGTACTGCCGGATAATAGTAGGAGTTACTGTATATTTTTTTTGTGTGATTTGCATGGGTTTGTAAGAAAACTCAGAAGCACAGCTGGTCAAAATGAAAACAACATATATGTGCACGTTTATATATCTTATATCTCATGAGATAATCAAATGAGTGAACATGATTATTTTTTATTATCAAGTCACACATTTTTTTATCAAGTCCCAGTTGTCTTGCATTATGATTTGTAAGTAATACGACAGTTAACTGGTG
>JAUNZO010001606.1:0-21762 GCA_031894775.1 Chloris gayana
GAAATGAAAGCCTTGCCGGTAATTTGGAATTTGGACGCAGCAATAAAAGCCTTGCCAGTACAAATCTATGGCCGTTCCGTCCCAAGCATTTCCAAAGGGTCGCTTTCCAGACCAAAACTGAAATTATGGCATTGTAGGGTGCACAATGACTTCATTGTTCGGAACGGTAGAAAAGCTTTGCCGTCAGTGCTCCGGTCACCGGTGCACTGGCAGCGTCGCCATCGCTAAACAGAGCTCTCGGCAGTCGGCCAGTGTCGTCTCGACAAGCAGAGAAACGAATCCTTTTTCCGAGATCAGATGACGCGGCTTCGCAGTTGGTTTGTCGGGAAGTTATCGCAACCGCTGGAAATGGTGAAAACAATACTTCATTTTTTACAGGTCCTGACGCTCTCAGTGGCAATCATGAATTCATCATTCATCAGAGGTTGGTTGTTGTTGGTAGGAACAGCAACGCCTGCTCATCGTCGGCGAGGAGGAGAGGAGGTGCCCCCGTCATGTGCAGTGCAGGGACAGACAGGGACGTGTGCCCGGAGACGAAGCTGGAAGAGGGAGAGGCCGTGGCGTTGCTTTTGGCTTGACCACCACCGGCCGCGCACTGACGGCGAGGCGAGGCCGCCGCTTTCCCCAGCCGCGTTCCCATCTCATCTTTCGCCGTACGACCTGAGGACCGCGGACCGGACCAGCAGCAGCGACGGCACCGGCCGCCGAGGGCATTTTCGTCAGCGCTGAAGTACGCGGCCTGCGCCGTCCATCCATGTCAGGCAGGCCCGTCTGATTCCGCCGAGATGCCAGTCACCCACCAGCTACCCGAGAATGATGCTGGAATTCCACTGTTGTTTCACGTGAGATACGTGGGTGTGTTGGTCTAAAATTTAGAGCTGTCACATAAAAAAATCTTACTATTTAGAAGACTTAAATAAAATTTAATTATAAAATAAATTATAAGTCCCTAGATTAATTTATGAGACGAATCTAATGAGATTAATTAAGTCATGATTAGAAGACGGTTACTGTAACATCACTTTAGCGAAACCTAAATTAATTAAGCTCATTAGATTCATCTCGAAAATTAAGCACCAATCTATCAATAGGGTTTTGTCATTAAATTGATCGAAATATTCATAAATAAGTAAAATTTTCTTTGATGTGACAGTGCTAAATTTTAGAGGGTAGGAAACAAACAGGGCCACAAACGAAATCGATTGAACTTTTACTGTTTCATGCACAGTTGACCTTTTGTTTTCCCATTCCTGATACTATCATGAGCGGTTCATCAATGCCGTCGTTCTGGAAGCCGCTCGATTCAAGGCGGTGGTGGCTCCCCGAGTGGCCTCGAAGCCGACTGAATTAAACGCACTCCAATCACCGGTCAGGCCCTACCGGGCAACTGACTGATGCGGCGACCTTAACAAAGCTCCGCTCGCCGGCCCGCCACCATAACTAGCCGGGTTTCAACGCGAGTCCGGACGTACCATTCCCCTTTTCTGCCGGTACATGCGTGTGTCTCCGCCACCAACCAGACCCAGCTCAACCGCGCCGGGTTTGGGTTGCCCCGATCCGGCACGGTTACTGGTTAGCCTCTCAGATCACGCAATTAGGGGATTAGGCGCCGCTCGCGATCTCGCACGCGCGTGCGGTTACGTACGTGTCCACCCTCGCGTTAGGACTTCTTGGAGCAACTCCAGTAGAGACCTCTAAATGGTCATCTATTCTAAAATTTAGAGGTTTGGATTAAAAATCTCACTCCGGAGCGCCTCTAAAAGTCGCCTCTATTTTACATACCCTCCAAATTTCTGGTTCAGCTCTCCATTTTTAGAGGCCTCTATTCCCTCTCCAAATGTGGGTCCCATCTATTTTTTAATTTTCTATTTTTTTCCTTTCCTTTTCTTCCTTTTTTCTCCTCTCTCTCTCTCTCTCCTCTCACCGCTCGGTTCAGCTCCGGCGGCCGACCTCCTCAGCTGCCGCCGCCGCCTCCTCCTCCTGGCGGGCCGCGCCGCGCCGCTGCCTCCTCTCGGCCGGGCCGCGCCGCCGCCGCCGCCTCCTCCTCCTGGCCGGGCCGCGCCGCGCCTCCTCCTCCTCCTCGGCCGGCCGGCCGCGCCGCCGCCGCCTCCTCCTCCTGGCCGGGCCGCGCCGCGCCGCCGCCGCCTCCTCCTCCCGGTCGGGCCGCGTCGCGCCGCCGCCTTCTCTCGGCCGGCCGGCCGCGCCGCTGCCTCCTCCTCCTCCTCGGCCGGGCCGCGCTGCGGAGGCGAGGCGGGCGGAGGCGCAGGCGGAGGCACGACTAGAGTTTGTGCCGCCGCCTAGCCGTCTCCCTCCGGTTCGCCGGCGAGGTCCTCACGGGGATTTGGCCGGAGACGAACAGCCTGCGCGAGCTCGACCTGTCGACGCACGATGGGTGGGATCAGGAGTGGCGGCGCAGGGCAGGAGGAATCCACGGTGCGGGGAGGAGATCTCTGCGGGGAAGATGGGTGCTTTCTTTATCTGGCTGACTGATAGGGTCCACACGGATAGAGGCCTAGGCTGCATTCTTGCGCTGGAGTTGAGATAAAAAAATTGAGCCTGTAAAAATACAGGTCACCCTGCAAATGCAAAAATACAGGGCCATTTTTCCAGGCCCTACTGGAGTTGCTCTTACTCGTGCCTTCTTCACCGCAGCGGCATCTGCTTCAAAGATGCAACTGCTTTTCGTAAAATAAGTTTTTTTTTTCGCGATAAATTTCGTAAAATAAGTTGTACAAAGTACTCCTCGGTGTCCTCTGGTTCCTGGGTGACGATGCGTTTGATGGCACGCGTGGCTAGCCCTGTGTTGCCTTTGAAGTGTTTAACAATTAACACTTAGTAATAAACAACTACCAGCAACAATCAGGGCGCTGAAGCAAATCCCGGGACAAATCCGGGGAGGTGGAAGGTGGGTAGGAAAGGGCCGTGTCGTGTTTCTTGGAGGACCGAACCGGAGCGGACCAACGGAACCGGTCAAAGAAAGGGGCTGCCTCCCAACCGAAGCAGGAGATGAACGGAGCACATGCCAGTGGGGAATCCAAAGGCAAAGATAGAGATGTTGCCTCGTCAGAGATCGATGTCCAAGACAGGCAGATAATCCCTCCCGTGGTGCCGTTACACGTGGTACGCAACGACAGGATCTACGCCACGTGGGCGGCATCCATTACGCGCGGTCCCTTTTTCTTTATTTTTTTCTCCGATGGATTTTCCCTCTTCTTTTTTTTTTTTTGTGGTCTGGAGCCACAATCCCAGCTGAAGTCAGTATTCTGCCACTTCTCCGAATTGTATAGTCCGGAGGACAGAGCACACTGGCTCATCATCATGATTCATGGCCTCCTTGGAGGAACTGATACGGATAAGGAGGGCGGGGGCGATGAATAATTCGGGTGGGAGTGGGGCCCGGCCTTGTGCCGATGCATTCAGTTACGCTAATGGCCTCGCAACTACTCCGCTGGTGGAATCCACGCTGCTGCCCAGTCCACCAGATGCTACTACCTACAGCACACGTATCTTTCGTCACTTTGCTTTCGCTCCCCGCGTTCCCCCTTTTTCCAGGGCCATTTGATCGGACAAAAATCTAATCGGAGAGTTACACACGTAGTGACGGTCAGAGTTTACAGCTGATCACAGGTAAGGCTGCCTGATAACGACATGTCTTTGCAGCGTTGCTCAAAGTTCAACAGCAGCAGCAGCTTGAATGCCTGCTCAAATCCGGGTGCCTGACCAGGACCGTTTTGCGTCAATGAATTTGGCAGTTGCGACGACGCCAGAGCGGGTCAAACGTAAAGAACATGGCATGGCCGCAAAGTTGCAAAAAGAACCAGAGATGTTTACCAAGAATGTCCGTTCCACTAAATAAAATTTCCTGTCAAAGTTGAGGAGAGAGGGAATGTACCAAATACTGACGATTATTCTATCTGGTATCTACAGCTTCCTTTGAAGAAGAAAGAAGAAAATAATCAGCCGGTACAGATCGAGCTAAAATGTCCACTCTACAATTGTCCAGAAAAAAAGAAAAATGGCTAAACTCTCTCCGAGCGCAAGAGCTTCACTCATCAGTGCGGCTCTTGCTACTTTGGGGGAAAACCCTCCATCGGAGGTGTTCTGTTCAAAAATATCGTTTCAGCCAAGCAACTGATTTCAGCTACCCTTCGAATAGGCAGGCATGGCAACAACTCATCACGTGAGATAAAATTCACAGAAAGAGTCATCGCCGTCCGTTTGCCCAGTTCCTAAGGTTATTCCTTGACTTCACCACAGGTTGTCGATTTTGATGCTTAGGCTTTGGAATGTCGCCCAGCTCCATTACTTGTATCGTGCGCTGCCTCTTGGCTGCACAGATAAGCATGGAACAGTAAGGCAACGGAGTAAAGCCTCAACAGTAGACATAATTAGGTGGAAAATCAGAGTCATACTAGTAAGTGTTAAAATCAAGACACTAACCATTCTCAGCTTCCTGGTAACGCTCCTGGAGCCTTCTCTTTGCTGCTTCCAGCTTTCTATTATTATCCAAACCATCATCATTGGTTCTTGGTTTTGCCAATTCTAGCCTGGCTCCCGTAGAAGGTTGTGCAGCGAGCCTTGATTTCTAGAGACAGAGAGAGGTCAGTCATGAGGTCCTAATCATCATCTAAGCTTAGGCCTGCATAACATGTACTAATACTTACTTCCATCTGGTTCCCCATAGGCCTTCTTTCAACAGCAATGTGCTCTCGAGTCTGTTTAAGTTTCATATCACCAAATGGTTTCTGCTGAGGGGCTGCTTTGATTGGTCTACCAGGCCCCGATTCAAGACTTGCAGGCCTAGATTGCCTGTTGAGTATACCCTGTGGTTTCATTTGTGAATTTGAACTTTGAGGTCTTTGCAGATTTGCTTGCCTCATTGGTGGCTCTTGCCTTGCCGTTTCCGGCCTCCTGAATTGAGCTTTTTCAACAGCTCCGGAAGGACGAGGTGGCTCTTGCCTTGCAATTGTTGAATGGTTTGCAGGCCGCCCACCAGTATTTCCCCTCTTGTTTCCAAGGTTGGCATCGTTATTGTGTCTCAAATCTGTTGTAGCAAGTATAATGTTAGTAAAACCATAGTGCTGCATAAGGATAGAGAGCTATAGAGACAATGTGTTGTTGTACTCACTTCCATCTTCATCCATCTCATCGAAGAACTTCAGGTTGGGAGCGCAATGGCAGAAACATAATAGCGCAAAGTTAGATTGTTGTTCAACACGAAACCCAATCAGATACAGAAACTAACTAAATCAGTACCTCAGAGAGTTGAATAGAAGTAGTCTGGGTTGCAAAGAAGGCCCCTTCATCTAAAGGTGGAGACGGAAGCCCTTCCTCTTCGTCTTCATCAACAACAGAAGGATTTGAAGAGTCTGGGGAGTTATCTACAGTTCAAGAATAATTATCTATTATTAAGCTAAGATTAAGAGACTATTACATCAACTAAGACATCATCAACATATTCACTTCAGTCACCTGCTAGGGCAGCATTTGTTGTATTTACCCACTCATCAACCAAAATTTTCCAACCTCTGAAACACAAAAAGGAATCCCAGACGTCAATAAGTTTCCAAGAGAATACTCACAATGAGCTAATGCATTTTATGATCATATAGCTGGAGTGATCTATTTGGTCACTAATTTGCATCGCTAAGCTCTTCCAAAGCTAACTTTAGTATAAGAACATGGAACTTACTCAATCAGAGTGCGCACAAGATGGCGAATCTGCTGTGCGTTGTGCTTCCGCAGCCGATTAACAGCCCTCCCAATCTCAGTAGCCTGAAATGAACAAATCATAAGATTTAGCAAACTAACCAAAGAGCAGAAGAAACCACCCTCAGAAACAACAAATACTTCATATACACTGTCCAACATATGTACCTTCAGAGTGGAGACAGATAATTGCATCAATTGCAGCCTCCTCAGCGATTCGAACAACGTCGCATCAGACTGCAGTAGCATCATTTCTCAGTTCAGAACACTTGAAGTGAGAAACTCTTTTCAGTTGAAAAAGAATAGAAATGAGGACATACATGATCTTCCTTGTGCAAGAGGAGGTCCTTGATGCGCAGGACCTCTCCTACAATCTGTGACTCCTCGTCGATCTCATTTGTGAGCGCCTCAAGCTCCTCAACCTCGTGGTCCTCTTCCTCTTCTTGCTCCTCATGGGCCACCTGCTCATCCTCCTCATCCTCGTCCTCGTCCTCATCCTCGTCGTAATTGTGGCCGTAGTTGCTCGCCGCGGCGCGGCGGAGGCGCTCGTCGTCAGAGTCGGAGTCGTCATCCTCGTCGTGGCTGTGGCCCCCGCCGTGGCCGCCGTTGCTGCTGCTGTCGACCTTGTACTCCTTCTCGGCGACGCGGCGCACGCTGCCCTTGTCCTCCTCGACGGGAGTGGCCGGGGTGGCGGAGGCCGCGACGCTGCCGAGGGACGGCGGCGGGGCCGCCGCGGCGTCGCGGCGGTGCGCGGTGAAGAGCCTCTCGGCGATACGGTCGCGGCGGTGCAGCAGCTCCCGCGGCGCGTCGGCCGCCGCCACGAGGATGGCGCTCTCGATCACGTCGCAGATGCCGGCGCCGGCGCCCCGGAAGAAGTCGCGCCACCGATCCAGCCCGTCGGCCATCGCCGCCGCCGCCGGTGCCCGCCGGGCCACCGTGTCAGGACCTCCCTTCCCTTCCCCGAGATCGGCTTCCACCGATTCCCAAGCACCAAGGGCCGATGCTTCCTAGACAATTCCTCCTATTTCCGTTGTTATCAAATCACGCCGCGCCGCGCACCGAGACCAGGAACCCAATCCCGGTCCGATCGCGAATCAGATGCCCCCGAATCAGCGGCCGGGAAAGCGATGCCCCGCCGGGGGAGAATCGATCAAGAAAACAGGTGGAGGAACAAGAACAGAATGAATCGGGAAGGAACGATTCGATCGATCAAGAAACCAGCGTCACCTTCCTTTACCCCCACCCCACGTCCCCGTTCCTTGACGGTTTCAACAACCCCCGCCCCGCGCTCGCCTCAGCAAATCTTATCTGGCCCTTGCGGGAAGAAACGGGGAGGAAGGTGAATGCGAGCCAAGCCAAAGGCGGGGGAGAAGAGGGGAGAGAGGTGGTGAGACAGGGGCTCGGATAGGGACGCGGATAGCAGGGTACGCAAACCCACGCGAGCTACGCGCGGCTACCAAACCGCAGCAACTACTCCCATGCCCCTCGCCTCTAGCAGCAGTAACAACAACAGATTGCCCGCGTCACCCGCTCGTCCCACGGCTGGAGGCTCGCCGCCGTCCGCCCTCGTTTCGTGCAGCTTCTAGTGGAGTGGTTTTTTACCGGGTAGGGCGGCGAAGGGGGGGGGGGGCGCACACGGCTGCGCTCTGCGCGGGGCAGACCTGTGGATGGAATTGTATTGGGGGGTGGGGGAGAGAGACGAGGGAGAGAGAACAAAGGGAGGTGGAAGATGGATGGGACGCGGCGGCCTCGTGGCTGCTTCTTGCTTTGACCCTGTCGACTCTGGTGGGGTCACCCTTTTTTAATTTTTATCTTTAACATTGTTTATTTAAATTTATTTTTCTGCTTAAAGTGCAGTGTTAGTATTCTGTTGTAGCTGTTCATGATTCCTGTTTGGGTTGGTTGATGCAGTATTAGGTCCCGTTTGGTTTCTCGGACTAAAACCCAACTGACTAAATTTTAGTCGGTTTGGGGGCTAAAATGCCAAACGGCTCGACTAAATCGGACTAGCTAAATTTTAGCTGCGCTAGTCACGGAGGGGCAGCTAAAACGGACTAAAGTGAAAATTTTCCACGCCTGCCCCCGTGTCCGTTTCTTCCCGAACGATCGAGCCGCTCCTCCCGACTCCCGAGCTCGCGGGCGCGCCGCCGCCGCCTCCGGCTCCCGGCTCGCGGGCGCCGCCGCCACCGCCTCCGGCTCGCGGGCGCCGTCGCCGCCGCCTCCGGCTCTAGCTCGCGGGCGCCGCCGCCGCCACCTCCGGCTCGCGGGCGCCGTCGCCGCCGCCTCCGGCGCCGCCACCGCCGCCTCCCGGCTCGCACGCGAGCCCCGGCCGTGCGTCGTCCGAGCGGCGCAATCCGCCGCCGTGGCCGCGGCCGCCGCCCTCGGCCCGCGCCGCGCACCCGGCTCGAGTCGTTGAAGCGCGACCGGCCTCCGCGCCCGTGCCGGATCCGGGGCCGCGCCGCGTCCTCGGCCCGCGGCCACGCCTCAACCGGATCCGGCGCCGCGCCGTGCCGCACCCCCGCCCTCCACCGGATCCCGTGACGCGCCGCCGCCCTCCGTCGGATCCGGTGCCGCGCCCTCGCCCTCTTTCGCGGCCGCGCCCCTCCCTGCTCCCGGTTGCGCCGCCGCCCTCCACCATAGTCGCGCTCGCAGGCTGCGCCGCCGCCCTCTGCCGCGGCCTCGCCGGCCGCGCCTTGGCCACGAGCTGCGCTCGTCCGGTTCCACCATGGCTCGTCAAGGTGACGCGTACCATGATTTTCTCTCTCGGGGAAGTTCTTCCACTCCGCCTGTGCACTTGCATAACTCCGGCGTCGGCAATGATGACGACCGGTTGGGTGGCTACTCGCGAGCGCCATGGTATCCTAGTGCTGCGATGGAAAACCCGGACTTGAACTCCCAAGGCGATGTTTTTCCTCATCCGGACTCGTACTCGGGATTGCTCCAATCGAGAGGAGGTGTACCCCTATTGGTGCCGCCAACGGTGGAGGCAGCAGCGAGAGCCGGACGTGCGGCGTTCCAACCCCCTCGTCCGAGCAATGGTGCTGCCATACCCGGTCGTGGAGGACGGCAACATGTCACGAGTGGAGTTCGTCGCCCGGGGCAGCAAACATTCCACTACGGTCCGGCAACCTGCCAGACACATAACGGTTCGTACTCAATGCATCCGAGCGTGGGTGCTTGTTGGACATGCAAGGCTGACCGGTGGGTGCGGCCGTGCATCTCTAGGGAACATATCCTTTCTTGAAGAGGAGAATAACGACCAGAATAATGTTGCCGACGAGGACAACCAATCGGTACGATCGGTGACTTCTCTTTACTACCATTTTACCCATCAAAATCAAAATAAGGTCTTTCTCATCCGAGTAATGTACAAGTACAATGGATGCAACTATAAAAAATATTATTTTCATTCCTTTGTCAAAACCGTAGTGCTTGTCATGCATCACTGATTTTTTTCTTTTAGCCAACATAGCTTAGTTGCTTTTTGTTATAACCTATAACCTCGCGCTCGCTAGTATTGGTACCTTGCCCCCTACGTCGTTGTATTCCTAGAAAGCATACCATATGCCTGCTGAAACCACTCTTTGTAACTTCCCGAACATGACATTGATTATTGGAGAATCATGAAAAAAAACCTCTGGTATATAGAAACTGCAATTAAAATGCTAGTATGTAAAAATCTTGCTTGCTTCCATGTCGGAGGATGTCATCTTCTTGATGCCCAGATTTCTTTACATTGACGTCTTGATCTCATGTCTTTGTACAATAGTTAGTATTACCTAATTTAATTTTTGTTAGTAGACCCGAGTATGACAAGGCTAATTGGACCGAAGAAAACACCCACATATTCTGCGATCTTGCTCTTGAACAAATTCGAGTCGGGAATTGTCCTAACGGGCAAATGAAAAATATTGCTTATAAGGAGATAGCCCGAAATATTTTGAACGGACTAACCCGAGGCATGAACCAAAGCAATTCAAGAACAGATTTTCCCAATGCAAGACCATGTACCAGTGGCTCAAATGGGCCAATGGTGAAACAGGTCTAGGCCGACGGGAAAATGGAGCTATAATAGCCGATGACGACCGGTGGGATAAACACACAAAGGTACTAATACTTTTTTACTACTTCCACATGTTGCTCTGTATTCTTTTTTATGTCCCCTGTTGTGTCTAATATTTCTTCTCTTTACATAAATGCAGAAAAAATACTCGGAGTGCAAGAAGTTTAGAAGGTTCATGCCTACTTACCTTGATCAGCTTATCGAGATGTTCCATACCACTACGGTTGATGGAAGGTCATCATGTATCCCTGGAGATACTAATTTGGATGATTATGATGACGATGACAATGACAATTCCACACACAAGAGCCCATCTAGTAGCAGCAGTGGAAAGAGGAAGAGCAGCACAACGAGATACGACCACTAGTCCCCCGAAGAAGCACAAAAGTCCAATGGTCAAGTACATGAAAGGGTTGATAGACACCACACAAGCTGCCAACAACACGGATGTTGAGGTCGCAAAATAGATACAAGATCACATTACAAAGCGCAAGTTGGAAGCAAAAAGGTTGGAGGAGCAACAAGTTGAGGAGGAAATAGAGCGATGTATGCGATTGGTGAAAGAGTGTGGAGCAACCGAGGAGACGAGAGGAGTTCTATGTTGCTACTATGTTGTTTGCCAAGAAATACCACCGAACAGTGTTTCTCAAGTTGACCAACAATGAAGGAAGGATGGCCTGGTTGAAGAGATGCTCTAGAGATTGGAGTGCTAGAATTATTTAAATGAATTATATATATATGATGTGAACCTTCTATCTGGTGTTGTTTCGAACCATCTAGATGTTGTTCGAGTATTTGTGATGTTGTGAACCTTTTAAGTTTGTGCTAATGTGATACACTTCCGTTTGTGCTAATGTGAATTATTCCAGTTTGGCTTGTTGGGAATCATTTCAGTCATGGTAGTTCTGAATCATTTAAGTTTCACTAGCTCTAACTCATTTCAGTGTTGCTTGTTTTGACTCATTTGCGTTTGTGCTTGTTCCGAGCAATATTTTTGTTTAACATACACAGGAAGAGGATAGGCAAGAGGAGGAATGGATTCAACAATATGTGACAAAGAGGCGCAAGAGGAGGATGCAAATAGCAGCTGCAGCCACCACCATGGGTATGTACCATTGTGAGAAATACTTGAACAAATCTGATTACGGAGTACCCACTTTATCCGGATATCGATGGGTTATGCAAAGTCTAGGAAGTACGACATATTGCTACCAAAATTTTAGAATGCATAGAAATATGTTTGATCTCCTGCATAATGTGCTTGTTGAGTCATATGGGTTGAAATCTACAAAGAGGATGTCATCTATGGAGGTATTAGCCCTTTTTTTGTGGATGTGTGGTTGTCCTCGAGTATGAGGCAAGCCGAGGATCGATTTTGTAGGTCTAAAGAAACTTGCAGTAGAAAGTTTGACAAAGTATTGCGTAGTGTGGACAAACTTGCAGCTCATATCATTAGCCCAAAGGACCCTCAATTTAGGACAAGTGCATCCTAGCTTGCAATCAGCGCGGTTCTCTCCATACTTTGATAATTGCATTGGAGCTATAGATGGGACGCACATTCCTGTTGAGGTGCCGTTGAATCAGAGTTGTGCAACATATGGGAAGAAAGGGCTACACCACTCGGAACGTATTAGCCGTATGTGACTTTGATATGAGATTTACATTTGTGGTCGCTGGATGGCCTGGCTCGGTTCATAATATGAGGGTGTTCAAGGATGCAATTGATAAGTATGATCACAAGTTTCCACATCCACCTCCGGTACTTGTATATTCTTACATATCTCAAGTAGCTTGCATTATGTACCATACGTTCGATTCAACTGTTTAATTAAAAAAAATTGTGTAGGTAAATTTTATCTTGTTGACTCGGGGTATCCAAACCGCCGGGTTATCTTGCACCGTATAGGGGTACAAAATACCATCCGGCTGAGTTTCATCAAGGGCCAATGGCAAGAGGTAAAAAAGAGGTATTCAATTATGCACATTCTTCACTTCGTAATGTCATTGAGCGGTCTTTCGCGGTGTTGAAGAACAAGTGGAGGATTTTAAAACATTTACCAAGTTATCCGATGGACAAGCAAAGCAAAATAATTATCGCATGCATGGCACTTCATAATTTTATTCGAGATAGTGCTATGGCGGATGAGGATTTCGATATGTGTGATCATGATGAAAACTACGTTCCGGTACTTGAAGAGGGTGCACGTGGTTTTGACGGAAATGGAACTAGTACCCGTTTTGTGGATGAAGACCAAGATATGAATCGGTTTCGGAATTGGATAGCGAATGGTTTGTTTGCTAGATCATAGTTTGAGATGTGCTTGTAATAAATCATGTCATGTCCTATAGTACAATGTATGGAATATGGACTATTATTATGTTTGTAATTGATATTTATCACTCAGGGGTATTTTGGTCTTTTTACAACTCATTTATTTATGTTTAGTCCCTTTTAGTCATTGGAACCAAACAGGGGTGACTAAATTTTAGTCACCCCTTTTAGTCACTTTGATTTTAGTCACTAGGAACCAATCGGTACCTTATTTGGTTGCTATGAGTTACTGAGAGCGCAGAGTCCGGTTTACGGTGGAATACCAGTTCAAGATTATTATTTTCACGATAAATTCTGAACATTTCGGCTACTTAAACCACATTGTTAACCATATGACAACATCAAATTTTTTTGGAAAATGATTACGGACCAACATGTCATTTTAGGGAAATGGTTAGTGAGCAACATGTATTTCCGGTAAATGATTAGCGCACAACACTATTACAAGAAAGTGACAGTTTTCATATCGTCTAGAGGAAATGAATTATTTTGAACCATAATGAGCCAAGATAATTTCTACTACTCCTCTCGTTTCAAATTATAAGACGTTTTTGACTTTCGGACTTCACGTTTGACCGTTCGTCTTATTCAAAAAATTTATGTAAATGTTATTAATTTGATTATGATTTGTTTTATCATTAAAGATATTTTGTAAATGACTTATTTATTTGTATATTTGCACAAAATTTTTGAATAAGACGAGCGGTCAAACATAATCCCGGAAAGTCAAAAACGTCTTATAATTTGAAACGGAGGGAGTACTTGACATGCAGAGGACAATTATTTGCGTACTATTTTGAATTCAAAATAGCCCTAGAATTGTTCAAATACTCCCTCCGTCCGGAAATATAAGAATTCGTGGACTTTTAGAGCTCCTATTTGACCACTCGTCTTATTCAAAATATTTATAAAATATTTATTTATTTTGTGATAATTTAATTTATTATTAGATACATTTTAAGTATGAATTCTTTATTTTTGTATTTATATAAATTTTTTGAATAAAACGAGTAGTCAAACGTGATCTCCGAAAGTCAACGAATGCTTATATTTTTGGACGGAGGTAGTACGTTTTTAAGCACATTTCAAAACTTATATCAATAGAATCGAACTGAAATCCTCCATTATCAAAAAGATCTGCAACGATCCGGTAGTTGTCGATTTTGCATCTACCAACTTTTATTGTTGGGGTTATATGGCCATCTTGACTATTCATCGAATCGGTACCTGATTTTATTAGATGGCATGTGTTTCTTACTTTCGTTGCGAGGGAATATGCCTTTGTTTTCTCCCCTGTTGAGTGCGCCAAGATCTTCCACCAATAGTGGCTAGCGTTGGATTGAGGCTTCGATTTCTAGTGGCTGCCCGCACAGCTCAAGGGTCAACACAAGAGCTAGAGGACATTTGCAGGACTAGCAAACTGATCATGGTAAAGAACTATTTTCTTTTTTTTAAAAAAAAATCTCCACCTTGTGGAAGAATTTAAAATGTTCCCTTTTGGTTCTAGGATTTCATGCCTTCCAACAGAACATATTTATGAAAAAGAAAATATAATATTTAGATTTTATCAACAAGTATTGTGACACTGAAAGTAGTTTCAGCGCACACATACAACAAAAAGAATGCGACTCATATACTATTGCACCAATTGGGTTGGCACGATGAATCATCGAGGTATAAGATTTCCTGCCTTCTCATCTTATTTGATTCGAACTACACTAGAATTTCTACTAAATTACAAATTTATATACCCTTTTACATTCACAAGTTATGTATTACTATGGTTGAAAATTTGATCTCTCCCTACAAATGTATCAATGGATCTCTTTCCTCAAAGAAAAAGGAAAACTATATTGAGCATGACGCCGCAAAGCGACCGTCCGTTCCGGACCACTCACAAAAGCCCGAATACGGAGGAAGCGTCACAAGCCCGAAGCTGCAGCAGATCTGCACGACTGAGGGTGTGTTCGTTTCCAGGTATATAATTTTTAGAGGGTCAAATCAAAGAGAATTTTATCATTTTGGAGTACTAAATAAAGTCTAATCTCGAAACTAATTGCAGACCCTCTATCTAATTCACGAGACGAATCCAACGAGGGTAATTATGATGTTATTAAAAGATGTTTATTGTAGCATCAACTGTAGCAAAACATAGATTAATTAGGATCATTAGATTCGTCTCGCAAATTAGAGGGAGGATCGTGACATAGGTTTTGTCATTAAATTAATAAAAATACTATTAAATAGTAAGATTCTCTTTGATGTGATGGGTATAATTTTTAGAGGGCAGGAAACGAAGGCCCCGTTCGTTTCCACCCTCTAAAATTTAGATACTTGTCACATCAAAGAGAATCTTACTATTTAGTAGTAATTTTATTAATTTAATAACAAAACCTATGTCGCGACCCCCTCTAATTTACGAGACGAATCTAATGATCCTAATTAATCTATGTTTTGCTACGATGATGCTACGATAAACATCTTCTAATAACACTATAATTATCCTCGTTGGATTCGTCTCGTGAATTAGATAGAGAGTCTGCAATTAGTTTCGAGATTAGACTTTATTTAAGTACTCAAAATGATAAAATTCCTTTGATTTGACTCTCTAAAAATTAGATAGGGGAAACGAACAGGCCCGAAGAGAGCCTGAAAAAGGACACGTACATGTCCCCAGGTGAGAGATCTGTGCAGGGAGGAAGCATGTGTTTCCCATGCCAGAATGGCGCAGCAGGATTACCCCAAAACAAGCCGCGGAGGAACCAACCGCACGCCCGCGGCGGCCACGTGATGAGCGCGACCAGGACCGGCCACTCCACCCTCGCAAAGCCGGGACGAGGCGGAAAGCACGCGGAATTCGGCGGTCACCGCGGCGCGTGCGTGGGCCGCAGCTGGTTTTCTGACCTTGAGCTGATGAGCAAAGTCGAGCTTAGCTGAGCAGTGACCTCAACTCAACGGCAGGAGTAGGGAGCAAGCAAGCAGCCGAGAATGCGTTCCACGGATGGGGCTCGCGACCTGGCAGTTTTGGCATGTGCAGCTGAGCGTGTAAAGTCTTTTCGACCGGGAAAGTCCTGGTCCTAGGTAAACGGCGGACTGGATTGAGGGTGTGTTCGTTTTCCGAGTCTAAACTTTATAACTCGTCACATCAAAAGAATTTTAATATTTATGAAGATCTTAAATAAAATTTAATTATAAAATAAATTACAGACCTCTAGACTAATTCACGAGACGAATCTAATGAGGTTAATTAAGTCGTGATTAGAAGACGATTACTTGTAGCAACACTTTAGCAAAACATAGATTAATTAAGCTCATTAGATTCATCTCGAAAATTAGCATCAATCTCTAAAAGGGTTTTGACATTAAATTGATCGAAATATTCATAAATAATAAGATTCTCTTTGATGTGACAGATCTTAAATTTTAGAGGAGGAAAACGAACAGAACCTGAGTCCAATTATCTTTTATTCAATTTGCAGGTGACGAGGCTTTCTGTTCAGCAGTCTCATGTGCTATTCGACCGCAATTCAAACAGCTGAAATATTAAATTAACCTCTAAACTGAGTAGCAGTACATTTGATTTGGAATCCGACGCGTGTGTGTGTGTGATGTTCCTTGTTGATGCAGAGTCAGTTACTCGTTGTCACCTTGCGAGCATACTCTAGTGCCTTTGAGAGTTTCCCCCACGCGGAACGGCACTGTAAATACGGGACGGGACCAAGCAGAACAAGCAGTTAAACAGCAACGACACTGCTTTAACATCGGGTTTTCTGTACCACCGCTTGCACTCCACGGACAAGGACCGGTCGATCGCGCCGGCGCGTGGAATGCGTGGACGACTCGCTCGGCAAGCCGGCCGTGTCCACACCACATGGCGACTGTCGCAAACGTTCATGCACCTGTGACTGGATTTCTGTCATTTGGGTGACATCACCACGGCTTTTCTAATGGTTCGACACGGAGGCTTGCGGCGCCATCCAGCTAATCGCAACTAACCTCGCTTGCCTTACCGCCTAAACTATAATCTCAAGAGGCGTGATCGTCTTGCAATCATTAATTGGTTTGGTCAACTTAAAGATACATGTTGCCAAACTGTATGAAATTTTCTAGTATAAGTACAAAGAAGCAAAGCAGTCGATCAAGAAGAAGGAGAAGGAAAAGGAGAGAAAATTCAAAACGAGTACGGATTATTTCTGCGCACGTACATAAAAAAAATTACTAGACGCAATTACAGCTAATGCTTCGAGAGGTCATACGAGATGAGAGAAGCAGAGTTGTTCCAACCTCCAATTGCTCTTTCGACCACGAGCTGGTTGAGTGCTCTCAAGTCTCGTCTTGCTCCGTCCGTCCGTCCGTCGGGAGAATGGACTTGATCTTATCCTTCAAAAACAGTTGGATGGCGAGTTTTTATGACAGCTAAGGGTGTGTTCGTTTTCGAGTCTAAATTTTAGAACTGTCACATCAAAAGAATCTTATTATTTAAAAATATTAAATAAAGTTTAATTATAAAACAAATTACATGCCCCTGGACTAATTTACGAGACGAATCTAATGAGGTTAATTAAGTCGTGATTAGAAGACGGTTACTCGTAGCATCACTTTAGCAAAATATAGATTAATTAAGCTCATTAGATTCATCTCGAAAATTAGCACAAATCTGTCAATAGGGTTTTATCATTAAATTGATCGAAATATTCATAAATAATAAGATTCTCTTTGATGTGACAATCGCTAAATTTTAGAGGAGAAACGAACACACCCTAAGTTGACACGACCCAAGCGACAAGCTGACTCGACACAGTTTACAAACAATTCGTATACACTATTGTGCACTAAAGTACGGTACCGTAAACAATTGAAGTCAACGCATTCATCTTGTCTTGTGGAATCGACACGCTGAAATGCTGGGTCAACCGAAGCACGCGTGACACACATATTCTACATCGAACCTTTTCTACCGATGCGCGCAGAAATATACAGGGACCGTGATTTTCATCATGTTAGGTAAAAAATATTGTCCTCAAAAAAGGTAAAAATGAATCTGAAGCAAGAAATGGTGGTCATCGCGAAGCCACATTTTGCCCGTTATTTAAAGTCAAGCAACCTTATGTTGACCGACGCGGTGAAACTGAAAGTACGCCTATGAGGTATGACCCAGAATGGGTACACCGTCTAGCTTCGGTAGCTGCAAAAGGTAACACTAAAAACAGAACACAGTTCTTTTTGTATTTAACAGAATGAACCAACAAAATGTACATGTTACTCATACACTAAGACTAACAAGCACATGTCTCGGAGGGGGTGGGGGCAAAGGATAGTCTCAGATAATCACAATTTCTGCATCCTTCAACATTCTTCTCATCTTCAGTAGCTGCTTGAGGGCTTCAGTACTCCTAACTACACGAGGCGTGATCGTCTTGCAATCATTAATTCGTTTGGTCAACTTAAAGATACGAGTTGCCAAACTGTATGAAATTTTCTACTAGTACAAAGAAGCAAACAGTCGGTCAAGAAGTAGAGGAAATTGAAAACGAGCACGGATTATTTCTGCACGCACACACATAAAACAGTTAGACGTCATTACAGCTAACAATGCTTCGAGAGGTCATACAAAACGAGAGAAGCAGAGTTGTTCCAACCTCCAATTGCTCTTTCGACCGCGAGCTGGTTGGGTGCTCTCAAGTCTCGTCTTGCTCCGTCTGTCAGGTGATTGGACTTGATCTTTATCCTTGAGAGAACAGTTGTAGAGGGCGAGATTTTATGACAGCTACCGGACCCAAGCGACAAGCTAACTCGACGTGAAGCGACAATTGTTTACAGTACCATACTATTTGTCCACTAAAGTATGGTACTGTAACCAATTTAAGTCAATGCATTCATCTTTCTTGTGGAACCAACAAGCTGAAATACTGGGTCAAGCGAAAGAAGGTGCGACATGAGCTGCATCGAACCTTTTCTACTGAAGTGTGCAGAAATATACAGGGGACTAGATTTTCTTAACGTTAGGTAAAAAAAGAATTTCCTCAAAAGGTATAAATGACTATGAAGTAAGAAATGGTGGTCCCCGAAGCCAAATTTTGGCCATTATTCAAAGTCAAGACCGATGCGGTGAAACAAAAAGTAAGTCTTAGCTTCGGGAGGTGCAAAAAGGTAATAATAAAAGCAGAACACAGTTCTTTTTGTATTTAACAGAAACAAAATGTACAGATTACTCATACACTAGCCTCAGATAACCACAATTTCTGCATCCTTCGATGCCCTTCGCATTTTCAGGATATGCTTTAGGGCTTCTCTATCCAGTTTTCCCTTGTCATTTATCTGCGCTTTACGAAGTACGGGTGCCTCTTCTAGTAATAGTCTCAAGAAACCTAGCTCCGCAGAGGATCCAGCGAAGTTAGTCAGACAAACCAAATTCAGGTTGCCAAAGAGACCAACTTTGCGATCAATCGAGTCCCAGAAATGTGACGTGGGTGCGACATGACCCCTGTAGATAAGCTGCAAAGTACAAAGCATTAACAAAGTGAAATGGACATCAATGACATATGAGATTCAGCATGGCTAGGATTTCCAACAGCCTTACCTGTAGCTCAATACGTTGCAAGTTGGGAGCATTTTGAAATAAACAGTGAGCAGCTTGTGCTTCCTTGAGATTACCAAGGTCGATATCAAGGTTTATCTCTGTCAGCCGATTGAACAATTTTGACGATTTGCTTGGAACAATTTGATGCCCTGCATGCTGGAATAACAAGAGGTTACTCGACACATGACCAAATGGCAAAATAGTAACATCAACAAAAGATTTGTGTACTAGAGCTTCTTACCTCAAAAACTTGCCCCAGCAAAGAAATATTCTCAATATCTAAAAGAGAACTAATGAATTTAGAAAGATTAATGCATCCAGCCCTCGGAATATAAGAGGCGTAGTTCCGCAACTTGATTAGTGCTGAAGTCACATTGGGAGCATGCAGACTGAGGTGGGTAAACATGCCATCAACTGTTAGTGTCTTGAGTTTTGTTGAGTGGATACTGATGTCTGCAAAGCTGATCAACCTGGACAGAGTCAGGTTCTCTAAATTTGGACAATTTGCTACTAATTTGCCAATATTATTTTCTGATGCGCAGAAATTATCCAATTGAAGGGTATGTAATCGCTTAAAGCCTTTGAAAAGCGGCGGCAATTCAAAAATACAACCTTGCAGGTAAACATATTCCAATTCATTACAAGAGAAAAAACAAGAAGGGATTTTGTGGTTCCTCCATATCTTTGTCCTAACTTGAATTTCCTTAACTGCATTTCTTGACAGCATAAGCATCCAACGGTGGATGTGCCCTCCAGGGGATAGCAAATGAACCCGTCGACCATTTAATTCAAACTTGAGAATTGGGCCATTGTGCAGGGAGAGAAACATACTGACGAAATATACAAATCTCGTGGTGACACCCTGTTCATTACCATTACCTAAAGCAAAATCATCTTCCCTAAAAACCAGTTCAGTCATAGAAGCCCATGTGTATCTCCACTTGCTTGACAAAAGGCATGTTCCAACAGCGTCTTTTATTGGTAAACAGCAAAGAATTTTGTCTTTGATAACCTCTGGTAGATTACTGATGATATCTTGAGTTGCAACAGATTTCTGTCTTCTCTTCTTGGCACCTCCGTGACTCATTACTGGGCTTACAAAATACCTAAGATGGAACACAGGATAGTGGTGATTAGACTGATACAGTAGTATAGTCAAACTAGAAATATTGTACCTAAAAAAGCAATGTGGTCATCTTGAGCTTAGACATTCAATGCATTCTAATCATAACTTAGACTTTCTAATCAAACTTATTATGAACTTGTAACAAAATCGTCAAACATAACCCAAGAAAACTTAAGATCTATATAGATTCATGAACATATAGGCTTTGTAATCAAATATATTGAATACCAAGCTTGCAACATCCTTATTTGAACCATCTTTATAATTAATCCAAAACTTGTTATAAATAGAATCATGTCGTAAAAATAGATTTTTATCACAACGTGAGGAAACAAGAGAAAAATATACTAGAGATTTGGCATGGAATCATCTCTTATATATAGCTAGTACAAGCTTATTATCAGCTGTAGGACAAAAAATGGTCTAATGTTATGGCCACTGTTATGCTCATTTAAGATTTCAAATGCTACATCGCAGCAACAGGAAAGCTATCACTAGCTGCTTGGAACACTGGTCATTTCGCTTGATTACTGTAAAGCATTATACAAGACATCAACCACTCCGAAGGATATATATCTTTCACACTGGAATACGGACAAAGAGGCTGGCTTGTACGTACGAATTCACAGTACTGACTGATACATGACGTTTGAAAGATAACCGGCACGTGATTCACATGGAATCAGATGAATGTACCTGTGTTTATCTCTTTTGTGCCTTTCGACTGGTTTCAGTCCATGGCAATTGGCAAATCTACAGGAATACGAAATCTCCATTCAGTAGCACGATATACAGGATGTGTGTGCAATTGTGTAGTGGTGCTCAAAACTTGACGCAGGGAAACGGGGGAATCTTACCGCAACGGTACCGAGCAGGTGGCGCCGCGGGCGGGGAGGCAGAGCGTGCCGGAACGCGAAGAGGCAGAGGATAGCGGAGCTGCGGGGGTAAGCACCGGCCCTCCTAGGGTTCGGTCGGGACTTTGCCCCGTCCGGCAGCAACAGCCCAGCCGGAGGGGAGTCGCGGAGAGGACGAGGACGCCGCGCCGAGTAGCCGAATTAGGTCCTATTTTTTTCGATCGATCGAATCGCGCGGAGCTCGGTCGGTCGGGCTCTGGAGACCGAGGAGCAAGACGACGAGCAACTCGGGCAGAAGTAGGCTGGGCCGAGCCGTTTCTCAGGTGTGTTGGGCCTCTTTAGTTTCTCTCGGTAGCACATAGCAATGAATGAAGCATGGGCGGATTTGTGTGGTGTTTCCTATACATAAGATAGATCGGTGTTTGAGATTTGGGCGCCTCTCGTCGATAGGATAGATGCTCCGATGGGGCCAGGATTTTGGCAGTATGGGCGGTGGCGGAGCGTGGCGGCCGTGCGGGCGGCACGAGGGCAACGCCGCGTCGCCGCCTCGCCGGAGGTGGAGGTGAGGGGTGGTGGCGTCGTCCAAATCGAGTTAAGGGTTCGGTTTTGGTGGCGGGGGCTAGGGTTCTGGTGAGGTCCATCCCTCGGACCTTGAGAGAGGGTTCTGGGAGCGGCGGTCATGACCCGACGGTGGGCTGCGGTCCGACGGTGGAGCCGCCGAGCCGCGTGTGGTTGGCCGGCGGTGGGCGGGGTAGGCGGCGGGGGCATCACATGGCCGACTAGTTAGCGGCGGCGGCGGCGGGCGTCGCCTCCCCGCCGCCTGAGGCGGACGGGAGGCGACCGTGGTGAGGAAGAAGAAGGATGCGGGCGGGAGGGCCGTGGGCTGGCTATGGGCAGGCCGTGGGCCGATCGATCGATTCATAGGAGGCCCCTGGTATACTCTGTTGGTCATTATTCATCTCTTAGGTTCATTGAAGTAACGATTATGAGCTGTAGCTAGTGAAAGGGTTGATGAAGCTGATTCAATCTTTTGACAGTTTACCCGATTATATTGGAGTGATGGTCGCTTGTGACTCTGCAAGTAGTAGCGATTATGAG
>JAUNZO010001608.1:0-36911 GCA_031894775.1 Chloris gayana
AAGTTGTCACTTTCTTCTCCTCACATGGAAACAAATATCGCACATGTCCCCACTTTTAGTTTATGCTTTATTTGAATAAACATTTTTATTTGATGAGTTCACAAAATAGTTATTAATGTAAGCTACTCTTATTGTACTGACTTGTAAATATTGTTGGATTGTCTCTGTATGCTGTGCGGATTATTCTGAGCTCTAAAGGAATTAAGAAAGTAAAATCATGTGAGGGATTATTGCCAACCTATGATTGTCAATGAACGTGAGCTCAATACAAAAAACAAGATCATTTTCTCATAAAGTTTTTTAAAAAGGGTGTGTGCCTTTTTATAGAAGAAATATTAAAGGCAACACACAGTCACCACACAGTCATAGTGCTACTTGAGAAAGGAAAATGGGGGATAGCATGCGGTGAGAAAGATTCATAGGTGTCTGCCGTCTAGCCTCAGGAGATGAAAACTTCAATAGTTGTTTTTGACTCATTGCCAATTCCTCACATGTTGCAATCTCGAACGAAAGAGCGGAATTAAATGGCCGACTTTCCTAGCACCACCCGATATTTATACCAGTCATTATCATAAAAATTTGGTGAAAAAGACCAAGAATGAAATTTGTCAAGCCTCTTTTCCGTGTTTCTTTCTGCTGAATTATTATGTGCTTCAGGCCATTGGACAGCCGGGCATTGTTCTGCAGCTACCCCCTTGCCTTTTGCCCCCAACAGGGTTGGCTAGGGATGAAGCTGGATGAAGCTGACCTGGCAGAAGATGAGATGGGGGCCCATGGTGCTGACCAATGCTGTTCCAGGCTGCAATTCTCTGCGCTCAAGTTTCGGATATATCAAGATAAATACTCACTCGTGAGTTCCTTTTTCTTTAGGAAAAGAGAGAATATATCTGTAAAATTCTTAGATTGAGTGCAGATGCAAATTACGTACTAACTAACTAAATCCATTTGATTGCCTACTGGTGGAGAAGTGAGCACGTACGGTATTCAAGATGTAAAATTCAAATAATTCGTATGAAATGGTAGAATTCGGCCGGAGTCACCAAAATGTGCAACATGGGAGCACGCATATGACCATACAGATGAGATGCGTGGTATGATTGCTAAATGAGACAATAAGCTTCCGAGACAGTATTAGACAGCGTTCTCCTCCGACTCCGAGTAATGGAAATCTGTAGAGCACGAAAAGATGAGCTCTCGCGTGGTGCCAGGAGACGCGGCCCGCCCTGGCCCGGCAGCTTTCGCGCTGCACCTAGCTGGACCAGAGGCGCGTTCCAGAACAGTATGGGCCAGGCCGAATTGACTTGACTCACATCTCGTTTGGTCCCGCTCCGTCATCACTCATCACAAACGCTGCCATTTCAGAATTCAGAGGTCCTGATCCAGAACTAATTTGCATTGCGTTGCTATCATTGTTTCTTCAATCATCATTCGTAAGTAGAGGAGTCACTTCTCGCAAAAAATAATTGACATGGGCACGTCTGACGACTTACTTTAATGCCAGAGAATAATTTGCCATTGTAAAATCTTAAGTATTTTAATACGTTATTGCTCAACAAGATTTCAATTTATTCTCTGTCATAATAATATGAAACGTGATTTCGCGTCGAATGAGCGATGATGAACTTCACACACAATTTCCTGTAGTTTGTTGAGATGGAATAAGTGGAGATTTGATCGGAACCAGCAGTGTATGTCAAGGGCATATCGCGCTTGGCAAAAAGCACACGCATAAATGTACTACAAGCAAAGTGATTGAGAATGTGAGAGCACGCTCCTTCAACATCTCATGATTACCTTTGTAAAATCAATCATGCATCATGCTCGGGAATTTGTCGAGGGGTAACGCTTTTTGCACACGACTGGTTTTGACGGAGAGTCCAACTAGCGCGAGACGAGAGCTCTCGCTGTGCGTCTTCCTGTCCGACGTGATCGACGGGCTGTGTGGGGCCTCGAGGACAGGATGGCGTCCAGCCCGGCAAGCTTCTCCACGCGACCACCTGCCCATATGAATCCTGTCCATGTCAGGGAGGTGAAGCTATGCTCAGGTTCACTCTGTCCTTCTCCACCGTGAAAACAGGTTCTCGAAGATCTATCAGAGCCCTGTTCTCTCAACGGTAGCCGACATGGCGAACATGCTGGAGAAGCACGTACAACGACGAGCCCTTCTTCTTGAACGAAGTTTGATCGTATTTTGGTTGGTCTGGAATTTTGAATTGTCTTCTTCGGCTGACTGATTCAACCACGCATTATTGACTCAAATGGAGGTCTTGATTCCTCTTGATACCATAACATTCAGAAAGGTGGCGCCTATATCTACGAGAAGCCTGCAAGAAAGCTTAAATTTTGTACGCATTCCTGCTCGACAAGACACAATGATGCTTTACCAATTACTGGGTCAACTGAAGAAGGCGTTTATTTTCTGTCAAAAACTCAAAATCTCTCCCATTTTCGTGGCACAAAGAACCATCATGATACACTCGAAGAATCAATTTTAAAGTCTGTTCCGTAAGAAAGAAGTCATGCAGCATTTTAGCTTCATAATTAAGACTATAAGCACCATTGGAGGTTATAATGTGTGCTGCAGTTTGTGCTTCTGCGGCTCACTGTCCTTCAGTAGAACAAAAATATATAAAAACGTTTTGCACTACTGAAAACTATTCTCAAAGTAGAACCAAAGCAACTGAAAACAATTCTCAAATTTTGCGCTAGATGCGCCGCCACCTGGCTTATGATGCAGATCATGCCTGGCAAAGTTGAAGCACTGCAAAAATGTACAAGCAAAATGATTGAAAGCACGCTCCTTCCAGATCTAACCAAGCATCGTCATGGGCTAATGGCCGAAGCAACGAGACCCATGATTACCTCGCAAAGATCTCGCTCAGGGATTCGTAGAGCACGTACCATGATGACCCCACCCCCAAGCCACTTCTGTAAAAGGAATGTGGTTCATGGGACATGCCAGAAAAGGCATGTACTATGAAATGATGTGGCGCTTTTGTTGCATAACTGCACTGGTAATGACCATGATTATACCAAGCAAAGAGACAGGTTCATTGCAAGGCAAGGAAGTGATCTCCATTGATGGTGGCATGCATTTTATTTGATTTGGTCATTTGGTTTAAATGGATATCATTGTAGTTCCCTTTGCAAACCAATAGCAATCTACTGAGAATCATTTATTAGGCATATCAAAGTGCAAATGCTCGGCAATGCAGGGCGAAATTCGATTGCCCATGACTGAGAAATTGGTGATAAAAATAAAACGGGAACTGGATGTTGATGATATTAATGCAAGAAAAACGAACTACACTGACATCTTGCAAACGAACTGGGTAGAAATACATGCCAAATTCTATTTAAATAACCTTTTTACTATTCTCTCCCTAAATCAAGAATATCAAATGAAGAATATTTAAGAGCTAATAAATAACAGAACAATTTTGTAGTAGTTTGGATGGAATTAGGAAACTATTAAAGTCATGTAAGATTTCCATGTTCCAAACAGGGCGTAACTAAAACCGCGTCATCATTAATGCAACTTGGTGCAAGAAAGATTATCTATCCAATAGAATAATTGGACTGAAATCTGGAACACTAGTACGAATGAGTAGACAGTACAATAGTCTTGTTGAGAGTTGCACCAATGTTATTCACAAGACTATCAACCCTTTTTAACACGGCTGAATTATTTTTTGTACATTCAAACCTGATTATTACCAACAATAAAAATCTAGAACCATCCAACAAATAATGTTAAATTCATAAGTCAAATACACAAAGAATAATCAAGACTTAACATAAACCCTCAATCAGACACATATCCTTGACATTGAATAGCATGTTTGTTCCAGGGCATCAGCGGTAAAGCATGTATCATGACAGGCCTGGAACCAGCTCAGCTCATCCTTCATATACGCCAGTAATCATCTCCAGCAGTGGAGCAAGGTTTGTAATCTGATATCCGAATCATGATCACCTCAAACAATGCATTATCAGAGATAAGATCACTAGATAAAATCACTGCCCTGTTTTTGCACGCTTCATGCCAGTGGAGTTGAAGGGGGATACACTGGGACTAAGGTGAGGGCTTGGGCTTTCCTCCCTTAAAGTGCCGTTCAGTATTGCCAATTCTCTCAGCTGTTGCTTCTTGTAGTAATCCATGGACTCATCCTGAGGATAACCACTGTCAGTAACAAATATTCAAAGTAGAAAAACTGATGAAAGTATGGGTACGTACAACTGGTTTGAGAAGATCCTCCAATATGGCCACAGCTTGGTTTAGTCGGGCATCAACGATGTCCGCCGGAAACTCAGCTTCCACAAGCACATGCAGTGGATCGTTTAAGTGCTCATAGCCAGGCTTGTCTCTGAGCTTGTCTTCCTATTTTAAAACAGGATTTTATATTTTCAGAACCTCTCAACTACATATTTATGATCAGAACTTGAAAAAAGTGGTACACACAACAATAAGAATGGTAACAATGCTCACAGGACATAATTAAATTTTACTAGTTACACTTAATTTAGAAAAAAAAAGTTGTGAGTAAAGGATTGCAGACCAGAAGAAAATATTACAATTCACAGAATTAAACCAGGATGAAAAAGTTAGGAAGCTTAGTTACAGTGAATGTGGATTTCAGTAATGATCATTACTAAACAAAGCATTTGAAAGATGTGAAAACATCACCACTATGCTAATAATATCGAACTACATGAATACTTTAAATATCAAAAGAAGATAAGAATTCGCAAGAACATACTATACACCGATATTATAGGATGAATCTTACATACAACAAACTTGAGATATCACTAGAATCAATCAAACGAGAATAGAATGGCTTTGAAAGGTTTGGTGTTTAGACGCTGTTTCCCGATGAATGTACTACATAGTTCAATATTATAGATCTTGACAAGTTCTGGATTACAAATCACGACACTTCAATATATGTACAAATACACTTTAGA
Source organism: Chloris gayana (assembly GCA_031894775.1). Lineage (NCBI taxonomy): Eukaryota > Viridiplantae > Streptophyta > Magnoliopsida > Poales > Poaceae > Chloris > Chloris gayana. Next base: position 4,969 of record JAUNZO010001608.1, read on the forward strand.
TAAAACCGGACCTTTCCTACAAATCAAAACAAAGAGTACCCATTATGCCTTCACAGTTGGTCATCGTTTCGATTTGCAATAGGAAAAAAAAATCTCTCATTAATTCCAAATATAGGTTCTTTTCAAGTCAATCAGAACCCATCCTTAGTTTCATATAGAATATTATAAATGTAATTGATTACCTGATTTAATTAACATTAGCAGCCAGGTGGTGGTGTTTATTTTAATTGCAAATGGAAAGTATTGTGTCACAATACAATTGGGATCTAAGGGCTCCAATCCTTTCAACAGGTAATTGGCAACCATAGCATGGCAGTTCTAATCTGTTTTAGTTACCTTAACAGAATCTTTCACTGAACCCCGTCCACGAATAAAGACTCTACATTGGGTTGTAGCTTCAACTCTTTTCAATGAGTTCCCTCGAGGCCCCAACAAACGCCCAACAAAGTTGAACTAATCATAACAAAATATTGTAATCTGAGTTGGCATATAGTACATATGGGGGTAAAACATCTATGGAAGAAAACAAGAAAGAAGGTTGCACATACATTGGGATACTTGTCAACAGGAACATCTATCCTGACAACCTTTTTCACGATAGGACTGCCAACAACTCCAGGTCCAGGGGAACCATTCCAACCCATGGATGACGATTGTAGTACTCCCAAATGCTGCAAATGCTGACAAAAGGCATTTTAGTTTAATGTTAAGATAAATAATATTAAGGTTGGCGATTGTCATGGTATATAACATTAGGAATGAAGTATAAAATGAAGAAGCAAGGGATTTCATGAGACCTCTGTTTGCATTCCCGACCATCCCTCTAGATCCATTGGGTGGCCAGCTAGTCTTAATGGACTTGGGCTACCACGGTCAATTCTCTCAGGTTCAACAAAATTTGGGTTAGATGGCAAAGAAGATGCCCGCAAAATTTCTGCATTGAACAATACAAATCGTTATGGCAACAAATAGGCCTCATCTGAGACACTGTTGTATGGCAGATTATCCATTATTTTTTACTCATTTCACTTTACATAGATGCAGAGCAGCAAGCTGCAACTGTGGAAAAAAAAATGCACACAAGTCACTACACTAAACAGTACAGGGTTCATTTCAAAGGGCATGTAAGAATGAAATGTGCCAGCTAAAAGAAATAATCAAAACTTGGTACAACAATCATTTTCAAATCTTTCACGGGAGTAGGCTTTGTGATTTTAAGAGACCATCACCGATGGCATGTACATAGACGGTATTTTTTTTCTCGACTATTGTATCACAAGTGAGTAATATATATCTTTGATATGAAGTGAAAAAATCAGTACAGAAACATAAAAAAAACCTTACAAGTAACTTTACACATTGAAAGGGGATGGGCAAGATTGTGACATCAAGGACAGCTAAAAATAGCAATTGATTCTTACTGAAACACACTCCTAGGGCGGCTAGTAACTGTTTATAATTGCTTAAATAAATAACAATGGAACAAAGCGAAGGAAGTTAAACTTTGCCTTGGTTTAGAAGCCTGTTACAGAAAGGAAGAACTTGCATGAATGGGGCTAATTTCTGCCTCTCTGCAAGTAATTCAGCAAGATACCTGCAAATCAAACGATCTCATTAGTCGGATCAATTATTACTATCACAGGCGCTAGCAGGATAAAGAAAAGATAAAAGGAAGAAGGAGAAAAGTCATTCCATGCATTGTGAATAGAAAAATCGCAGGATAGGAGTATCAACTGATGCGCACAACAAGCTGCAGAACTCAGACATCGCAAGACACGATGGCTGACTTATTCCTAGTTTCCTACTAGCCCTCAACAGTCAACAAGAGAAGCACGAATACATCAGTAGCAGGCGATCTCCTGAATTCCCCAAATTGACAGATCGATATAGCAACTGGGCAACATTGATGGACACCAAAATTACGCCAGGATGGCTACGATCAAGCACACGCAAATCTCGAACAACAATAACCGTATCTACTAGTCGGCACGGTTTCAGGAATGGGATCATCGAGAGCATAAGAAATCAAACCGTCAAGAGATATAAGATAACAACAGGCGCATACCTCTCCCTCTCAGAGGCGGACGACCTCAAGGGACTATGGTGATGAGGAGAGGAATGGACCCCAGATGGTGAGTGTTGGAAGAAAGGCGGCGGCGGAAACCTCTCGTCCATTGCTGATGATGCACAAACGACCAGAGAAACAAGAATTCGAAAAGAAACTCTACAAGATTGAATCTTCAGGCAAAGAACTCGGAATAAGATTGCGCAGGAGTCAAGAGTTACAAGAAATCGAAAAACCAAGTAAGAAAGATACAGCTAGTAGCTATCAGAGCAAATGAATAGAGTGGATGCCTGCCTAAATGGAATCCAAGGAAATCTAAAAGGACAGAAAGGTGCCAGGAACCAAGGAGCAAGTATAGGGATGGGTGGGATTGTATATGTATGTGAGCATAAAAAATGGAAAGGGAAGGTAATAGCTGGTTTTGTGTCAATCAATGATCAGAGCACAGGCTGGGACGGGGTTGGCAGCGCCTCCTTTGTGGCTGCCTGCTGCTGCCACTGCTGTTGCTCTTTCTTGCCTGCTCTTCCTCCTCTGTACAAACAACAGCAGTACCGACCTGTGGGAGGAGGAAGAGGGGTGGGTGGGAGGAAGTGAGACAGAGGGGGCGGCCGGAGAGGCAGGAAGAGACAAAACCAAGAAAGCCTTGGATGCCCTCTCACTTACTGATGTGTGCATGTATCTCACCGGTTGGTCCAGCTCAGATGATTGAGCCTTGCCTGCTTCAACAGATGGTTACTCTTTTTCCACCTATCAGATTTTTTAAGTCTTTTCTCAGAATTACAAAAAAATTATAGCTGGAACATGAGTTAGACGGAAAAGTGCTGCTGCCAGGAATCCAAAGAACATAGGAATGTCACAACTTTTAACCTAAAAAAAAGATCTTATAAATTTTAATATGATAAAAAATCATTCAAAATTATGCATGTTTGGTTTTGACAATTTTATTGTAGATAAAAACAAGTATAAATTTAAATGTGACTAAAGAAAGAAGAAGGTTGCTACTCAAATTGACAACGGCCACCGTAGAAAAGAGAATTTGACAAGTATAGGTCCGAGTGGATACAAGTTGAACTTGAAACTATTTTTTCTTAGGCCATTCTCAATGCAAGTTTCATTTGCATTAAATAGTATGCCATGTAGGCAAAACTGATGATGTGGCATAGAATTTATTAGGAAGAGAAGAATTGGTTTTCATAGGGATGAAACTTGGTTTGCACGGTTACCAAAACTTTGAAACTAAAATAAAACTCCATTGAGAGGGTTTGGGTTTCATCTCTACACATTAAGCAATTCCTATTGGTCATTTAGAAGAAATATTTAAGTGATAACTAAACATATGAAACCGTGAAATGAAACTTAGCATTGAGAGACCTTATTTCATTTATCTATTCAAACACAATAGAATGATATGGCACTTTTGAAAACAACGCAATGAAACTTTGCAATGAGAATGGCCTTAGATAATGGAACGGCCTCTATGGAACATACACAACCATCCAATTATTACAAGAGATTGACTATCATTGCTGAGAATATGAGAAAAAAAGGAAATAAATCTAGATCAATTCGAACCTAAGATTAATAGGCGAAGCAAAACCTACATTTTTTTTGAAAAAGTTTGTTCAGAAAAGAAAAACTGACAAGTATAGGTCCGAGTGCTACTCATTGGAGGGGATCCAGGTTGAATCTGAAACTAATAGGCGAAGCGAAACCTACTCATTATTTTTTGAAAAAGTTTATTCATATATGTCAGCACACACACTACATGACATGTGGGGCCAAACACAATAGAATAAAAAATTGCCAAAGTTTTTCCTTATGTCAATCCACCACTCCACCTTATTCCAATTGAAGTCATCGTCACAACTCGTCCCTTCATAATGCACGTCATCGCTAGTCGTTACACTTACACCTGAGCCTCACCGCACTCTCACGCGCCCTCGGTAATACATCATGGGTCCATACTGTAATCTAGCTGCCAATGGCTGTGCTCCTTCCTCCAATAGTTGGATCCACATCGTGTTGCCTAATTGTTGATCTAAACATCTTGGTTCTCTGTCATCTTTGTGTCACTCAGGGCCCCTTGGATTGTTGTCATCACAACCACGTGGGACATACGTATGTACTCTTGGCCACATAGTAAGAATAGACCATTTTCTTAAGCATCACTTTGTCAACAAAATATTCTTCAATTTTTGAACGCGAAAATCACATTAGTTAGATAATCTGTCTCTTTATTCCTTATTAAGTAACCAAAAGAAATGTAAAGTATCTGCTCAACCCATTCGTTCCGTAATAGTCCGGATAAAACTTATCAAAGTTTCCCACGTGGATAGTAGTAAAAAAAATCATCAAATACCGTGTTACTCGTCTGACCAAGATGTGTAAAACACGGTCTTCTTCGTTAGTGTCGACCTGTTACTGACTTATGAAGCAGATTTTCCACAAGCTGCATCTAATCTCAACATTGTTACATGAATTAGGCCACCAAATAACAGTTCACATCAATCAATTTAATAATAGTCAACAACCTTGATTTCGGTGGCTCATTTATAATCATTAGAAGGAAAGACGCGTGCCTTAATTTTCCCCAATTTATTTGTTTCAAGTAAATGTGTGGTGTTTTCTTCTGGCTACGACGTGTTAGCGATCTGATAACCATGATACGGAAAGGGGAAGAAAGATCTGAGGCATCAGCATATGCCATTACGGATAAACACAAAATTTCAAAGTGCTCACGTCAGCAAGGTTCACGTGGACCTCTCGCTTGACAGGTGCCAGGTGGATCCGCCGATCAAGATGTCACGCTCGACTCGATCGGGAGCTCAGCCCGGGCGACCAGTTAGCCACGGGGAGAATTGAGCAACAGAATTATGGTTGACGATGGCAGGAGAGGAACTGTGTCAATGAACGAGACCCGTACGCGTGAGCGGGTCGCATACTCGCAAAGACGTGGCCGTGACCATGGAGATGCATCCTCAACACATAGCATGATAGTAATGCAAGGCTTCGGCTCTTTTGCTGTTTAGTTAGAGAACTGAAAATACAAAACGCGGTTTGCCGCGTTTGACCTGGTGATGTCATTGTTAGTTGGGCCTTCTGCAAAATTTCTTGCTTAACATCTAATTTACAAAATAATTCCAGGCTGTTGTACAATTGTGTGAATCATTGGGCATACACAGGTAGAGGAGTGGTATAAAGTTTGGCAAAAACTGTGTACTCCTTGTATCCCAAATTATTTATCATTACTTACTACCAGATTCATTGAACATTCTCTAAACCTAAATACACCATTTATGAATTTGGACACCCAAAACACCTCTAGAATGATAAATAAACTGGGACTAAGGGAGTATTTCTTGGACATCTTCGGTGGTGTTACCCTTCATAAATATGTTCCTACATCTAATATCTTTTTACATGTAGCAGAACTTATATGAAAGGATGCACAATTCATCATTTGGAGTTAAGAAGGTCGCTACTCCAATACATTGATTGTTAGTCTCCAAGCGTCCATATACATAACTAATTCCCTAGAGATGTTCCACTCCTTTAGGTCTATATTAATCCTCTTTTAACCAACTCATCCTAAGTTAGTTAAGTCAACTTCTACCTATCTTAGAGTATATATTAATATGATAGGAACTAGGCTAAATCTCTTAAGGAAAAACCCAAATGATTTGTGTGCCACATTCGATTCAAACAAATGGACCAGTTACAAGTACATATCTTAGTTGGACTAGTGGGCCTATTTTTTCGGATTGGTAGCATGATAGTAGCATTCAACAGCTACTAACATGCCTGTAAATTTTGTTGCAGTGAAAATGATGTGACCATGGGAACATTCGACAGAGGTAAAAACAGGAAGTAAGTGTGCTACAAGGAATCAAGATCACAGATCAACATACCCTGAGCATTGACCTATATTCAGAAAGCTTTGAAAAAAAAATTCCACACCTTGACATTTCCCTCCTCGAAGCTATATTCTCATGCTTCCTGCATGGCAAGATGTTCACCATATATAAAACTAAAGTACACAGGACCTTTCCTCGGGAGGTCGAGTTTAAATACAACAAATTTTTTACATTTCACGTGAAAATGCTATGAGATCCATCCAGCAAAAATCTGTATAAAGAAAGGGGAAATAATTTTATATCAGGAAACAAAGGCAAAAACCAGTGAATCAAAACACTGTTTCATAGCAACACACTGTTTAACTAAGCCAGGTGATGTCATGTTCCATGACTCAAGATTAGAAACAAATCATACATTTATCATATAAAAGCAATTTATAATAGTTCAGGTACCTAGGTGCACTGATAAAGCCTCTCTCAGTCTCTTGCATTTGAGGAAACTAAAATAATTTGGATGCTAAAGATAATGTGAGATATTCGACAACCATACTTTTAGTATCAGCTAACTGAGATGTAAAAGCTTCTGTTTCCGTGTTAGGACTGGGTTTACATAGTTAACACAAGGACAATCAAGTAAGGGGAAAAAACAACAATCATGTTAATAGGCACCTTGTGCAAAAGGGAAAAAGAGGATGAGATGTCCTAGACATTACCTTGTCAGCCAAGATACTCTCGCTGCACATGGAAAAGTATCAATCTCTAAGACCAAGCTCAACCTCAATGTCATCGTCCTCTTCGAATAGTTTTAGCAGACGTGCATGCTGCTCCTCCCTTTTCTTCTTCTGCCAATACTTGAAAAGGAAAAAAGACAACAGAATGGCAGCACCCACTACTAGGAGTACGATCAAAACGGTTTGCCCTGTATGGCCTTTTGACTGAGCTTCAGATTTCTTATCATCTTTGGATGTTTGAGGCTCGCCAGATAGCACTGTAAACATTGTAAGACAGTTAATTATCTGGAATTCGATGTCCATAGAACGGCTATACAATAGAAAAAGAATGTACAAATAACAGAACACCCCTAAGAGTTCAAAAATGACAAACATAAGAATTATTCAGTAATTAACGGGAAATTCAATGATTGTGAACTTTGTGTTGAACATGGTTTCGAAAGCAATGCACATACTATTACTGCCTCCGGTTGTAACCCTGACATTCACATAAAGCAAGTTATAACTAGAACCCGCTAGAGTCTGAACAACAAGGATGAATTCTAGTCCCATAGACATAATCCTTTCTGCCAAGCAAGATGTCCCAGCATAACACTGTTGGGCAGCTTCCATTAAAGTTCAGAAAATTGACAAAATCACATTTAATTTTTCGCCATAAGTGGAAACTCAGTCCTTTGTAAGACAAGGGAGGAAGGAAGATCTTGACTCGTTAGGTGGCCAGATAGAAGTTTTCATAGAAAATGAAACCGAGTTCCGCTTTTGAAAATCAAAGACAGAATTTAAACAGTACGCAAAACAGCAGTACCTCCACACAATATGAGTTCATCAAATTCTTGACAAGACAGTAGAGTAAATATAACCGCAGCTCTGCCCAGGTTATTGTATTTCAGCAACCAGCCAGTTTGCATTTGTATTGGTCTAGTTTATCTTAAGTTTGAACTGCAATTGAAGGACCCGAGAAGTAATTTGGTACTTCAGTTGAGTCGGTGAAGGAAAAAGATTAAAGGGGTGATATGTTAGACTGTAAAACTCTGCTGACGTGTAAAGTTAGTTCCAATACATTAACAAAAATTAATGTATATTTTTTGTTCTTTTTACAGTACAAATCAAAGTTTCAAGATGTTAACAAATGTTTGTTTATTTCTTGTAAAATGAGGCTTTGAACACTAAATGTCTCCACTAGAATTTTCACCTTTTCTAGGGACTTTTGCACTTTAATTTCTTACTTTCTCTTGATTTTCATACTTTTTTTTTGAGGAAATCTACGGTGGGGGAGCTCCCCACCTGAATTTTTCTCATTGCAAAATCAAAAGTATGTTTACAGTCGATGCGTCCCAGCTTTGGTATATAACAGAAATAAAAGAAGGAACTCTACTACTATCTAATTACATCAATAACTGAAGTACACCAGTCCAGTAGTAGTTGTGTGGATATGTTTCTAGGGGCACGCACCACCCAGAGCCGGAGATGTTCTTGCAACAGAGAGGCAACATACGGTAGAGTCATGACCATATCGTCAAAGATTTTCTTGTTTCACCATTTCCATACTGTCCACAGAAGGGCAAGAAGTAGTGTGTTTTTGAGCTGCAGGTGCCAGAATGGACGCACTGATGGGCAGCTCAAAAATAGATGATCGGTCGTCTCAGGTTCCGATGCACAGAAGGGACAAATGGACGTGGGCACTGCACCCCTGTCATGGAGGAACACACGCGTCCTAGTGTTTCCGTACCTCAACACCCAGAAGAAGATCTGAACTTTCCGTGGCGCAAGGTTGTCCCAATTGCGATCTTGCCATCTCAAGTCAGCACCTGGAGGGCAGATCATGTCATATGCCTTGCTAGTTTTGAAACCTGGGGAGGACAAACCCCTCATGAACCTGATATATGGTCTGTCTTCAAGAATGGAGGAAGATTAGATGGATGGTAAGGGCCTCAAGTTTTGCCATGGCAGCCGGCGTTAGACGAGGCTGCAGCTGTAGAGTGAGAGCGACTGAGGAGAGGGCATCCCAAACGGTTGCATCCTTGGTCGTGCAATGGGAGAAAGCCGCCGGTAGTGCTTGGTGCAGGGGGCAAGAGAGGTCCAGTCATCATACCAGAAGAAGGTAGTGCGCCCATCACCAACGTCCACAGAGGTGATGGCTTGATAAAGCGGCACACGTTTTGCAAGAGTGTTCCACGCGTTGGTATGGGTCGGGGACTGCCGGAAGCATTGATTTTCATACTTTCTCCCATGGATGGGCAAACTATGGGGACCGACTAATGTATACGAGAATGACAGTGAATTTACATATATATGACATGCATTAAGGAATCACCCATGATGCAAATGCCTAATTTCATAACACAGTGCTAACAGTCTGCAGGTTTATGCAAAATTACTACAGGTGATGATGCCGTGGTTCTACAGAACTATCGGTATCAGGTTAGCAACTAAACAAGTTATTAACAGATAATCATTGCATTAATAAAATTAGGCAACCACGCAAAAGTATCCATTTGACACCGTTATAAAGCATCATCTAACCTAACCACTACAGAGAGCTCCACAAAAGATAAAAAAATCAGCAAAGCGCTGAGATTCAGTCAAACACGTAGGGCAGCTAATTACAATTTAATATATCATAATTTCAAAGCAAAGCACACCCAATCAATTAGCACCACAAGCGTCGTCTCCAATTCGAGCAGGTTCAGGAATAACGCGATCGCAGTAGCGTGTTCTCAACCCCCCACCCGGCCTCTACCCAGATCTCCCGGTAACCTCCGCGACTTCACCCCCAGAACCCCTCGCGTACACGAAAGCAGATCGAGAGCGCGAACCTGTGGCGAACTGGGCGCAGATCCCGGCGGCTGCGAGGAGGAACACGGCGGCTGGGGCCGGCCTGGATCCACCCCTCATCTCCGCCCTTCGCGAACGGCCGCGCGCCGCGCCGCTCCGCTCCGCTCTCTTCCCTCGGATCTCCCGCGTCGCGGTGGTGGCTTTGGCTTGGGCCTCGGCGCCGCTGCTGGTGGTTCGTTCGGTGGTCGCTGCGGCTGCTTTGCCGGTCTGGCTTGCCGTTCGTATATTGATGGACAAGGGCAAAGCCTGGCTGGGTTGGGGACACGGTCGGGACTCGGGACTTGGCCTCGAAGGCTCCGTTTCTCCGACCGGTTGTTGGTCCTTTTCGGCGGCGTTGTGTGCCTGCCCGTGGGCCCTGTTAGCGACGCGGTGCACCAGTCTGATTCCAGAGAAGATTCGTAAACGGAGCAGCGTGAGTGACAACCTAACCCACCATAGATAGCATAATAATGGTATCGTAGTCGTTTCATACTGATGATGCCCATTGTACCTGCTTGAGTTTTCGAGCCTACAAAATGTCGCTTCGTTTCACAAAAGTTAAAAAAAAAGGAGGAGCATAGCGCACTCTTCTTGTTGTTCAATATCCATGTTACTTTGTGCAATTTTGATTCCGTTTAGTGCGAATCACCTAATCGTGAAAATGACATACTCCGAAATTAAATCCCGTTTGGTTCATGCGCCCTCTCCGTCTAAAAAATAAATGTCTTTCCACCATCTTCAAAATTTTACCATAAAAATGCCATGCTCACTTTTAAATATGCATCTCTTTCGCTTGATTCCTTTGCGTGAAAATGCCAGAGGCATAACTGGGCCATTCCCCTGGGCAGCCCGAGTACGGTCCGGCCCACGATTGGGAAAACGCAACATGCGGTTACTCTACGCTTCACTGTGCCGCGCCATGACCGCTGCAGTCGCGTGCACACATTCCAACAGAGCTCTGAGCTCCCTATTTACTCCGCTACGCCAGCAACAGGGCAGCGAGAGCCCCGCGCCGCATTTACTCCTCCCCCATCCGCCCGCCAACCAACCCCAAAACCCTTCTACCTCTTCCCCTTCCTCTATATACGCACACACCACGCCGCACCACTGGCCTGCACTCGCAGTCACTGACCACCACTGCTCACTGCTCAGCCTCTGGCCCGCGACCAGCTCGCCATACCTCCAATGGCCGGGGCCCTGCTGCTGCTCTTCCTGGCCGCCCTCGCCGGCGGCGCGGCGGCGCAGGCGTTCCCGCCGTGGAACGGCACGTTCCCGTTCGGCCCCGGGTTCGGCGGCGTGGGGGCGGGGCAGGCGGTGGGGACGGGCGTGCCGGCGATGTTCGTGTTCGGGGACTCGCTCACGGACAACGGCAACAACAACGACCTCCAGTCGCTGGCCAAGGCCAACTACCCGCCCTACGGCATCGACTTCGCCGGCGGCCCGACCGGCCGATTCTCCAACGGCTTCACCATGGTCGACGAGATAGGTACGCGCCTGCTGCTGCCCAGATGCATCCGTGCATATGCATGCTCCTCTCAGGCTGAGCTAGTTGTCAGCCGGTGAACGCAGTATTTAGAGAATAGAAACCTTATTTCTTCATATTTACTGTTATTACTATTTGGTTCTGAAGAAATACTGTTACTGCGTTGAATAGAGAAAAGTAAAGAACCAAGATAACATTCGTAATTCAAATGCATGTCTCCACAAATTAACCGGCTGGGAAAGGGCGAACTCAACATAATAATGAAAAGACTTCCTGCAATCTTACTGATTGTTATTAGTAGTATATACTTGCACGATGTGTATGCTTGAGCTAGTGCGGCCTTGTTTGTTTCCATAAATCGAAGATCTACTGGTAGCAAAGTACGTGTACATTTTTTTGTAACCGTGTTTAGATTCTAGTACACCCTTGAAACATTTCCCCCGAGGACAAAATAGCAGTGTTTGGAGTCCAATTACTCTGTTCCGCTCCAGTAAGAAAACATTGCAGACTATAATGGGGAAGTTATAGCTCCCTTCCAAGGCTCCACTGGATTGGTGTGTAGAACGAAAGTGCAAGTACTACCCGTCTGAAGAATCAGTTTCCTGAAATGCAGGGAGGTTCCAGCTTAGATTCTTTGAGAAACCACATGCTTTTCAGGGAACTTGCTAGGTACATTAATTCAGAAAATTTCCAACTACCAGCAACTATACAACCGATATGCTAAAAACGTTCGTTGCCTGAAATGTTAGCATCGCCACCGAATTACTAGAAAAAGCAAATCCAACTGATGCACGACAGAATTCCATACTGAAAGCCTACTACAGTATAGACACCGTTGTTCGTTCTTAGCTTGATTTAAGCATGGAGTGCCTAGTGCAGTGCGCCTGGTCCACACTGATCTGAATTTACATCAACTCCGCGAAATAAACGCGGAGTAGAGTCCTTGCCCCAGTAAATTGCCCCGGCCGACCTCTTGCCTTCCCTGTTTGTGCACATGAGAGAGAGAGAGACACAGAGAGATTCACCAAGGGTCACCTTTTTCCCGGGTGAAGTAATGATGCTGCTCCCTCGCTATTGACTCCCGTCGTGCGGTACACACGAGACGTGCTGGGCCGATGCGTGTGTACCGCAGCCGTGCCTGCATCAATGTTTCCATGTGACTCTAGGCTACGCGACCGGAACAGAGTAAATGCATGCGTGCTACAGAATGCGGTCCTGATCCGCCGATCTCGTGTACCGACGCCGAGAATCCAAGATTACCAGCGGCAAGCCAAATCTCCGTGATCCGTAGCGGTAGTTCTGTACGTACCTGATGATTTGATCGGAGGAATGCTTAGAACAGCTTATTAGCTCCGGCATGATAATTAAAGCATGCATGTTTTTATCAAAGAAATACATACGTACGTGCTGATTAAAGTTGTGCTAATAAGGACATTTCTGTCTTGGTTCGCCAGCTCAACAGCTGGGACTGCCGCTGCTGCCGGCGAACCCGGAGGCGGCGAGCGCGGACGCGGCCCTGCACGGCGTGAACTACGCCTCCGCCGCGGCGGGGATCCTGGACAACACGGGGCAGAACTTCGTGGGGCGTATCCCGTTCAACCAGCAGATCAAGAACTTCCAGAAGACGCTGGACCTGCTGACGCCCAAGCTGGGCGCCGGGAAGCTGGCGTCGTCGCTGGCGCGGAGCATCTTCTACGTGGGCATGGGCAGCAACGACTACCTCAACAACTACCTCATGCCCAACTACAACACCCGCAACGAGTACAACGGCGACCAGTACTCCACGCTGCTGGTGCAGCAGTACACCAAGCAGCTCAACGTCAGTCCTCTGCTCTGCTGCTTGATCCTGCAGTTGTTGTTGTTGTTTCTGACGATGAATTTTATTGCTTGTTTGGCCTGCGCAGAGCCTGTACAATCTGGGCGCACGGAAGTTCGTGATCGCCGGGGTCGGGTCGATGGCGTGCATCCCCAACATGCGCGCGCGGAGCCCGCGGAACCTGTGCTCGCCGGACGTGGACGACCTCATCATCCCCTTCAACAACAAGGTCAAGGCCATGGTGAACACCCTCAACACCAACCGCCCGCGCGCCAAGTTCATCTACGTCGACAACTACGCCATGATCGCCGAGGTCCTCCGCAACCCGCTGTCCTACGGTGCGTAGCCCGTCCGTCCTGATGACTCGTCTTTAATTCGACCTTTAACCATGGTTTCGGGGCCGATGAGTTCACCGATGGGTGCAGGGTTCAACGTGGTGGACCGCGGGTGCTGCGGCATCGGGAGGAACCGGGGCATGATCACCTGCCTGCCGTTCCTGCGCCCGTGCCTCAACCGGAACGGCTACATCTTCTGGGACGCCTTCCACCCGACGGAGCGGGTGAACGTGCTGCTCGGCAGGGCCGCCTACAACGGCGGCAGCGACGTCGCCTACCCCATGAACATCCAGCAGCTCGCCGCGTGGCAGCCGTAGGCGAGTAGCGAGGTTTTGCAGCAGTAGTGTGACGTGGTACTAGTAGTGTGTTGATTTGCAGCAGTAGGTGGCAGCTGAACCGAGTCGTGATGGGCGAGTGTCCAGTGTCCTGTTGGGAGTAACATCGTATCAGTTGTTGTTTTTGTTTGTTGGTCAGTCTGAGAGTTACTTGTACCGGGTCAGGGAGATCAGCCAGTTATTAATATATCGGTGTGGTTGTGTCTTCAGTATTTGCCTGTTTAATGACAAAGCGGTACCTCTGATAGTGTTTCTTCTGATGCTTATCCCATCCTCCCATGTCTTCTGACAGATCAGGAACTTCCTGATCAACATTAGGACTTCAATGTTCTTGAGGTTAAGTTCGGAATGTTATAGCAACCACATGAACTTAAAAGAATGGCGTTATTCTAATGGCAATATAATTTTCTACTGTTACATGAAATTACGGTTAAGGAAAGGCAAGCTATTAATGGTACTCGATTGCATAAATATGCATGACAATTCACGCTGAAACTGTACAAATAAAATAGTTACATTTTCCGTATCAAAAAGGTCCCGTAGCTCAGTTGGTTAGAGCGTTGGTCTTATGAGCCGAAGGTCGCGGGTTCGAGCCCCGCCGGGACCACCTTTTCGTGTTTTTTTTGCTTCCGTTTTTTTTTTTTTTTGTTGTTGTTGATCTGGCTGAAGTTTGTTCATCTCCGTGATTACCCACGCTTCATTAGCGGTTGCTATGTACAATTACTATTCAGTCATTTTTTTTTTGAAACACATTCAGTCTTTCATTGAATTGGCCGAGGACATCTGATGTCCCCATCTGAAGATGATCTTTTCCGATAAGGCGACGAAAGCCGCTTTCTACTATGCTCGCCTTTTCCGCCTTCACCTGTCGCAACACACACCCATGCGTCACTCCACTCGATAGCCTTCGTGTTCGTTCGTGCGGTTCCACGACGCTTCTCCCGTTCTCCCTCCCTCTCCGTCTCCCACTCCTGTCGCGCCCCTACCTGCACACGAGGGGAGACCGACATGTGGGCCCTCAACAACCTCAAGGCCGGCGGGCCGTGCCTCACGCCCACCCGACCCGTGCCGCCCTCCCTCGCGTCGCCGGCGGCGGGGCGGAGGCTCTGGAGGCGCGGTCCCGCGCGGGCGCCGCTGGTGTCGGTGCGCGCGTCGTCCGGGGGCAGGAGGAAGGACGGGCCCGTCGGCGGGGGCGACGGCGAGGAAGCCGAAAGCAAGGCGTCTTCGTCCGGTAAGACGCGTTCCCATGGGTGCTGCTTGTCACACGAATCACCGCGATTGGGCTCGGAAAGGGAGGAATAGTTAGACGATTTCGATGTGCAATAGATTGTATATAGCCTTTTGGTGGATGCGATTCAGGAGCAGTGGATGCGATTGAGTGGAGGAGCATGCATCTGTTGAAGTCTCCGTCGTGGTAGTTTCAATAGTTGTTGTGATGGGATTAGATGATTGTGCGATCGTGTCATTTAGAGCACCTACGAGGATTCGTTATTCGCAGGAATAAGTTTGATGTCTTTGAAGCTTCTTTACGATGATATTTTACATCTAGAGGAAATACATAACCTGATCAATGTGATGGGATAATTACATTTCTTTCTTGATGGGGCTACACTCTTGCCAATTTTCATGGAAGAATTCTAGGTGCATGGGCTAGAACGATTATTTGACTTACTTGTGCCAAATTGATGATTTGTTCATACACAGGGAGTGGTGGTGATGCTGATGCTGACCCAGTGGGTGATAGCTCTGATGGTCTGAATCAGCACGACGAAGCTAAATCAAGTGGGCCAATTAGTATTTCTAACAGCAATTACTGGCGAAATGTCAGAGCAAGCCTTGTGCGTAGGGAGCAGGTGAGTAAAAGCAGTGTTCATACTTCATAGCTTCGCTTTAGGGTTGAATGGTTGCCAACCAATGCACATGTTTTTGAGTCATTCAGGATTTTTTGATTTCACTCCTTGATATGGGTCCGTGGAGTTATATGCTAAGAAAATTGGTCAAGGGAAAATGTAAGAGAACAACTTTTAATAATAGAGTGTGCCTTAATAATATGACTTCAAATTTACTTGGGTGTCCTTCATGTTGATCGGTGTTCAATTGGTAGGGTACAAAATCCAAACAATCAGATGCCAAAGAAAAATAATAAGCAGCGCAAGGTTGATCTTTTGTTCCTCTAAAATTTCTTGTTAGATCAACATTTTCATCACATGAGCTGTTTTGCATCTCTATTAATTTCTTATATACTGTTGTAGTTCTAGGTGACCTTCAAGCCATTATTATCAGAATAACTTCTTGAGAAAAACTGAGTTATTAAAACCGTCATGCACAATGTCATGCCGAAGGGTTATTCGTATCAATATTTTCATTTTTTTCCTTGCTAATTTTTTTCTTTGAATCAGGAACTATTTGTTGATCCTAATGTTCTCACAGAATCAAAGACATCAACAGGAGACCTAGAACACCATCTTCCGCAAAAGTGGGCTCATGCTATTACAATGCCAGAGGCGGGTTGTGTCTTGGTTGCTACCGAGGCGCTTGATGATGATAGTATATTTGAGAGAACTGTCATCTTCCTCCTCAGTCTGGGATCACGAGGTACCTTTGATGGTCCATTTGGAGTTATCCTGAATCGCCCACTATACACAAAGATCAAGCATGTGAATCCTGCCTTCCAAGACCAGGCAACCCCTTTCGGTGATTCTCCTCTCTTCTTCGGAGGCCCTGTTGACATGAGCATGTTCTTGGTTAAGACTAATGAGCAAAACAGATCACGTCTCAAGGGGTTTGAGGAGGTAGTACCAGGTATCTGCTACGGCTTCCGGACTGACCTGGAAAAGGCCGCTGTTCTGATGAAGAGCGGTGCTATCGGGACCCAAGACCTCAGGTTTTATGTTGGGCATGCAGCTTGGGACTATGAACAGCTGTTGGGAGAGATCAGATCGGGATTTTGGGCTGTCGCTTCCTGCAGCACAGAGCTCATCAGTGATGCTTTGACAGGCGATCCTTCTTGCCTCTGGACCGAGGTATTGCAGCTGATGGGAGGGCAGTACTCGGAGCTCAGCCAGAAACCAAAGCAGGACAATTCATAGATTCTTGCATATTTGCAACATAGGATAATTCACAACAACTAAGGTTGTGATCAAATCTGTACATAATTGAGATAGTGTAATTTACATGTCACTCTACCTTTATGTTTAGCAACTGTCTTACTCTGTTCCTACTGAAATAAGATCTATATATAATAGTGGGTGCCTATAGATGTTGGCTGTTGACAACTGTGAACAGTGTTACTTTTTGACCTGGTTCCTTTTATGAAATCAAAACCGAAATGGTGGCTAAACTTGCGAAGTGTAGCTTTCTGTACGCTCAAATTTAGGGTCATATACCCATTTCACCCTTTTTCTACTGTCTCCTCTGTATGCGTCTACCAAATCATTGTAGATAGATTATGCAACGTTTAATCTATCCGTCCTACGGTCCTAGAAAAAAATTCTGTCCGAGTCTGTCGGAACTGATGGTTCATATCGAAAGTCCGCGGATGAAGGTTTGGCAAGAGCTGCTTTTGCGAGTTGCGCCAAGCCTAATGATTCCGAGCTTTGAAACCGGTCAAGGCTTTTGCCGGTCTTGCCCAGACCCCAGAGACGCGGTCCGAATCCGGAATCCATGTGTTCCAGAACATTCCGCTCCGTCAAACCGAAGCAACGGCATCTTCGTTTCGGGCGGCAGAAGCGCGACTGGATTCAACTCAAAAGGCGTCGCGCCGCCTTGAAGTGACGGCCCACGCGCACCAATGTACTAGTACTAGGCAACGGGGCGCGCTCCGCTGCGCCAGCTTTGGCAGTGTCATGGCTTGACGTCATCCATTATGAACTTTTGTGAATGCAATTTTTAGGTGTAGATCGATGAAACAAAGTGGTAAAGAATATGTACATACATATGTAGATATGCTCCGGTCATTATAATACAATTACATAAGACTTTTTAAGCGAGATAAATGTACACAAGAGCAGCGGCATTGATAGTAGCAGACACCTAATCTGATCAAATGGAACGGTTTGTGGTGTTTGCTGTCGTAGGAGCGTGTTTCTTCTACCTTGAGGTCTTCACTGCTCCTTGCCTTTTTGCTTGATGAAAGGTAGAGTGCCTGCAGAGTGAAGGATGATGGATTGGTGGACTCTCAAAAGGCCAGCTGTTCACGGTTAGCAAAAGGTTGTTCTTCCTGATGGTGTTCCTGCAGCAGGGTAGGGAGGACGATTTTCAAATATGAATTGTGTGTATGTATTTTTTGACTTACAGTCCGGGGTGAGCGGTGGCTCGTCCTTGGTGTGCTTAGGTTCATGGATACTGCAAGAGATGAGCCTAGGCTGTAAGAAAGGATCAAGGGAAAAAACAGAGCGAACCTATGAAGAGTATTTACAGTCAGTGCATAGTCTTAGAAAAAGAGAGACTGGTCTGTTGCCGTGTACCTCACCGTAGAAGAAGGGCGGCACGGAGCGAGGACACCGCGGGAGGGAGGCGACCATATAATGGAGCTGTCAGCATCTTGGGAAAAGAGGAGACCAGCGCGGCGCCACGTGGCTTGTTGTGCAGAACACGTGTTACCCCGGTCAACCTCACCCAGCGAGCCACGGCGCTCGGTCGATGAACCGCCCTCCCACCGCCTTGCATGTCAGGCCTGCATCGGCCAGTATCCTCCACGGGCACACGTCGACCGGGCCAGACAACCACAGCCCAGTGCAAATATGGTCGTGAACGGGCTACGCCAGTGGATGGGCCGAAGCCGAATGAGGCCGCACAAATTTAGGACGGCAATACGGGAAGTGGGGCACGCGATACGCGTTCGCTCCGGAGGACGCCACGACGAGAAAAAAGGTGTGTCGTGATGGGAGGAGGCCACGTCGGTCAGAATAATGAGGGGGCTGTAATCCCACGCGCTTTGAGCTTTCTACTATGAGGTAGAGCGCATGCGTGCGCGCGCATCTCTGAGTGCGTTTGCGTCCTTCTCCTGCTCGTTCTCGGCCAGGCGACGACCAGACTGCCCTGCTGCTGCTGACCGGTCGGCGGCGGCGCCGGCGTACAACGGAGGCGTGCAAGATATTTGATGGTGCAGAGTACCAGAGACATGGTAGTGCTCTGAACAGTAACATCGCGCTGATGTTTACGTACGCCATCTGATTTTGCTTGGATCCGTGTCTGTCACCTCACCACCACGCCATTGACCATGTGTTTGTATTCGCTGAATTCTTTGATCTTCTTCCGGTCAAGTATGTAGTAGTCGAAATATGGGAAGCCTAATATCCAAAACGTAAAAATCTTTTAGGAGCTAATTCAATGTAGGGGGATGAGGAAAAACTCGCATTAGGAGTGGGAATTTCATTAGCATTAAATAAGGATGCCACATAAGTAAGTAAAAGATGTGATGTGGCATAGCAATTAATATGAAATCGAAGCAAATGGAGTTTCATAGGGATGAAACTCATTTTGCACTGTTTCATATTTATGAAACTCCATTGAAACTCCCATTGAGAGCATAAAGTTTCATCCCAACACGTTTTGACCAATCTCAATGCAACAAATAGATATTAAATTTATGCTATAACTTGTCTATGAAACCGTGAGATGAAACTATGTATTGTGAGAGAGACCGTTTCATACATCAAACTAAATTTTCAAATCTGATGTGGCACTCTTGAAAACAAGTGAGATGAAACTTTACATTGAGACTCGGCCTTACCCCCTACATGGTTTTGAATCTTAGATTTTCCATGTTTTACGGATATTTACGACTAATTACTCTTTCAGTAATGAATGATTTATCTCTTGACATCCATGCATTTGTGGTGAGTTTTAAATATCAAGGTCACCTCAACTCACTCTTTCGCGGTTGGATGTTTGTATATGTATATGAATGTCTATGTTTCGAAAAAAAAATAGGTGACACCAATTATCCGAATAAATAGGTGGATATATTATAATGTTCATCCAATTTACCCTTTCTTCAAAACCAGAGTAAATTTCCGTTGATTATCATTGACTTGTTCCAAATTACATCAGTAATATCCACCAGCTTTGTTCCTTCAACTGACGGTCCAAACAAACCATTGAATCCACTATCTACTTCTCGGTAGTTCGAGCCCAAGAATGACCAGATGCATATGCATGCATCCGCATGAAGTGCGTTCGCGTCCGGTCCATGAACTTGCTCGTCCTCCGCCGGGCGGTGACCAAACTGACAAGCTGGACAGCCGGCGGCGCCCCATGGAAGCGTGGCCAGCCGACTGGACTGGAAGGATCCATGGTCGGACACGAGCGGTGGCTGCAGCCTCTAGTTTCTTGAGACAAAAACAACGTTGATTACTCAACCCACACCGCCTGCTTTCCGTGTGATCTGTCCCTTTCACCTCCACATGCTTAGACCACATGTTTGTAGCTAACGGAACTTTTTATCATCTTCGGGTCAAGGAGTCAAAATGATGCTAACACGCCGGCTATCCAAAACTTTATCATTAACATTTCACAAATTATTTGTTCAAAAAAAAACATTTCACAAATTACGTGACGCCTGAACATCTTACGCTAATCCAGTGCCGTAATAATGTAATTCCTGTTTATTGCTTCCAGCAAAATCACATCAGTATTATCTCCATATCGTCTACGCTAATGTCACCGTAAACCAGCTGGTCACTAGTGGTGCCGGCGCTGGAGCTCCTGCTCCCGTTCCCGTCCGCGCGCCAGCCCGTACCCGTGGCGCTAATAACGCCGTCGCTACACGTCGGCGGCGCGCACGGCCGCTGCTGCTCTCTCGCGCCTTCTCCGCCGCCACGCGCGGCCATGACGCCAATGCCGCGGGCGACGTCCTCCCGCGCGTCCAGGAGCTGCGCGTCGGCGGCCATGCCGGCGTCGGAGGCCACGCGCTGCACGGACCGCGGGGACATCGGCGGCTGGCCGCCCCCGCGGTGGTGATGCGCGGCGTAGCATGCCGCGCGCTCGGGGAAGTTGAGGTGCCCGCCGCCGCCCGGACCTCGTAGGAGGCACGCGGCGGCGTCGTGCGCGACGGCGGCGGCCTCGGGCGCGGCGTAGGAGCCGAGCCAGAGCCGCTCGCGCGTGCCGGGCACACGGATCTCCGAAACCCACTTCCCCCACCGCCGCCGCCGCACGCCCCTGAACCGCCGCCGCCGAGTCTCTGCTCCGCCGCCCAGCGCCACCCGGCTCATCGTCGCCGCCGGGCTTGCTTATTTGTGGCTTCGAGTTGTGATCTCGATGGCCTGGCTTGGACCGGTCTTCCAATCTCACTCAGCTGGCGCGCCAACACGTACGACACCGCTCGGGCAAGCTATTTATACGTGTGGGAAGGCAGGTCAGCGCCGCTGAGGGGTTGACCTCGGTATCTCTGGCCCCCATAAAATATTCGAATCAGAGTAAAAAGTAGCTTGCCTAAATCTCCACATGGTTTTTGTGCTCTTCTTGCTCGGGAAGAGCGGGCCGGGTCATGGTCAAAGCTTCGCTCCAGCTCCAAATTGAGGTCAGCCACCGCTCGATTGATTCTCCTGGCTATGCAAAGGCAAAGGCGCAAAGCACTCACTGCTACACCTGGGAGAGTAGTGGAGGTCGCTACCCGTCTGCAGGACGCCAAAGTCGCCAGGCCCGACGGTGACGGTGGGCCTGCTGGCGCAAGCGCTTACGCATACGCGCGCCCGAGCTGTAGTGGTGGTGTCCGAGACGGGAGGGGATCAAGCTGGTCTCCGAGCCCGGCTGGTCCCGGATCGCACCGAAAGGGAAGAAGAAAACTGTTGCTCACGTGTGATAGATCGATCGAATTGAGTGAACTGCAGTGTGTTACTCCCTCCTTTATTAAATTGTTGTCGGTATTGATTTTTTTCGTGACGTTTGACCACTCGTCTTATTCAAAAAATTTCTCCAAATATAAAAAGTAATATGTGTTTAGACTTTGATTATTGAACACCGACCCTCCCTGCAGGTACGTTCTCGTACGCTGATCCACTCGTAAGGGCATGTACACCTGGAGAGTCTACTCGTGGTCTCTTAGTTACATGTATCCAAGCAAAGAGACATGAAACAACTCTAGTCATACGAAGAAGAGACTCTATATGATGTCGTTTAATAAATGCATATTATTAATTATTGCATGACATAAGTCGTCTCTTCATATTTACAACGGTGCTCGGAGTTGTCTCTTACATCGGAACACGTGATAGAGACCGTCTCTTCGTTAAGAGCCCATTCAGCCGTCTCTTTAAGGGATAGAGGGGCTAATTGCAAAAATACACTCGCTACACCAGCTCAAGAGCTCGTTCATTAATTACTCGTTGTACATGCCCTAACAAGTCAGATTTCTTGGTGTCCGTAGCCGGAGGTCTCGGTCGGTATGTACGGATCAATCGTGTCGATCAACCGCCATCTAGTCAGCTGCCTGTAGGTCGACACTTCATACTAACTGCTACCTTGACGTGATTCAACTGGAATCTGCCAATGCATCTGCACGTAGGGTGCAAAAGGTCGTGTACTCATTCGGTAGTGTGTGTGTCTATGGGGTTGTTTGGTTCATAGTTAAATTTTACCACACCACAATTTAGACATGTCACAAATTCTTAGATGCTTGTTTGATTCAATACCACAATTGCAGCTTACCATACTTTCTTAGCCTCCTACTCACGTGTCATAGACTCGATTCCATATCAAATCTTGCCATAAGTGTATTCGCCTAATTTTTTATGACAACCACACATTGATTAAAGTTAGGTGTGACAAAATATGGCTAGCAACCAAATGGATCCTATGTCTTCCCAAAGCTCGAGAGGTTGAGGAGCGTACATGTCGGTGTTGAAACAGTTAGAATTTCAGTAAGTGTTGTGCGGTCAAACAACTCAATCGCGACCTTATTAAGACAGTATTGTCAACCGCAGCGTGTTGTTGAGGGCACCCCAACATATTTGTGCTCATTGCCCTAAAAAGAACATATTTGTGCTCATTTTGTTGTGAAAAAAAACATCACCATTCATAGTTTTTGGTGTACTGGTTTATTTGATAACAACCCGTCGTTGACCCTCCCCGTGCAGACTGCAGTTACGTTCTGCTACGCTGATCGATCGACTTTGTACCAAGTTAGATTTCTCGGTGTCCGCAGTCGGAGGTCGGTCGGCACGTTATGGTCAATTGTGTCGATTAACCGCTACTAGCCAGCTACGTAGGTGGACACTGCTACCATTGTTACGTTGGCGTGTGGTGTAACTGTAATCTGCCCATGCATGCACGTAGGGTGGCAACGTGTTTTCATTCACTAGTGTGCGGTGTGCCTCAAAAGTCAAAACTTGGCCGACGAGCGCACAGGTCGACGTTGAAACAGTTGGGCTGTCAAAGGGGACAATTCATGATATATACTGTACAGTATACCCTTATACCAAATGTCAACCAGTCAACATACGACCTTATAGTATTGTCAACTGCAGCATGCTGATGGAAATAAAAGCTTTTTTTAACTCGATGGAAAGATAAGCTGAATCAGGTAAAGGTTGAAAACTTGACAGTTTCAAACTTTCAACAGAAAAGGCATACTCGTATTTACTGGTGCTAAATTTTTGGAAAAGAAAACTCACCTTTCCAGCATGGGCTGCCAGCCCATGTGCTTAGTTTGTGACAAGATGGGTATAGGAGGCCCAACTCAATTTCGGTTGTCTTTCAGAGCAATGTAGCCCACTAGAAGTTTAGAACCTGTCGCAAAACAGAGAGAAGAGAAGGCCCAGAAAAGTTGCCGTTCGCCGCCTCCTCCAGCTCTCCTGTCCTCCGGCGGCGGCTCAGATATCAGCTTCGGCGACGGCGGCGGCGGCGGCAGCCGTTCTCGTAGGCGACCCCCGGGAACCCCAGAGGCCCGCGTAGTGCCACACCATCGACAAGGGCGCCGGCCACAAATAAGGTGAGCGCTCGGCCCGTATCGCCTCGTGGTGCCTCGCTGGGATGGTGTTTGTTCTAGTACGGAGTAGTTAATAAGATCCATGTTTGCAACTCGCAGCGACTTTGAGGAGCGCGACGATGGTGGCGGCGATCAGAGTACCTAGGAGCCAGCGCGCCAAGAGGGAGCTCCTCAAGCACGCGCCGAAGCTCGTAAGCTCATTTTCTCTCTTTCTCTCTCTGTGTGTTTTTCCTGCAGCTTTGTTGAGAAAAAGGGGATACAAGTCCACTGCCATGCTTGCTCTGTTTCTTCGTTTTTGTATGAAAAATTGAATACATAGCTCATTCTGTTTCCAAGAGCATATTTTGTTCCACTAATAATGATGTTATAACCATATAAGCCTCGAATCAAAGACCATTGTATCCATTTATGGCAACACTACAAAGTTATCATTTTTTGTTGTGAACTTTGCGCATTAATGTACTTGCTACTATTTTGTTTGCTACCCGTTACTAGTTGCAGTATTTCAGCGAATCGCCATACCTCCTGGTCTGCGTTTTACATTGACCATGCCACCTCTTTCATCAAATCTGCGAGGCTAGTGTGTGGGAACCATCTTGGAAATAGGAAATACATAGTAGGCAACATCTGGGTATCTGTTCCTGTCCTAGGCATCTTTACCCATGTTGAGAAGGAAATACTCAACACTGTGCTGGCTGCTGCTGGGTGCTATAGAACATATGAGATCCTTAATATTAGCTGATATATTTACAGTATGTTTTGAAGCTTGTATGGTAAGAAGATTTAAAGCGAATAGTGAACATATTTCTTTGTAACTGAATCCCACCTCTGACTTCTGCTCTGGTACTTCTGCAAGGTCGAGACCGGAAAGAAGACACTTATCCTCCATGGCACCAAGACAAGTGCTGTGTTGAACTCTGTGCTATCAGATATCTACCACCTGAAGCGTGATAACGCTGTAAAATACACCAAGAAGAATGACAACATTAGGCCATTTGAGAGCGGTGGAGAAACTTCTTTGGAGTTTTTCTCTCTTAAGACAGACTGCAGTCTTATAGTGGTGAGTGGAATCGTTCTTATACTTGTCTTGTAATTCATTATTTGGGTGCTCAGTTTGATGACATTGTTTCCATCACAAACTATGATATTGTGTTTGCTAATGCCGTAATAGTTCATGGTGTGGATGTGGAGTAGAAGGAATTGAACCAGCTGCTTTATAAACTTTTCTGAAACAGAGTGTAGAATATTGTACTTCTGCTTTATATAATGCTTGAATCCTCTGTCCACACTTAAACTTGATGGTTTACTCTTGATGAACTTAGCTGCAAAATGGCATAACATATTCTATTTCTTTCCTAATGCTTGAATCCTCCAGCCCTCTCTGAAGTTTGATGGACTTACCTAAAAAAATTATCTTACTCACTCTTTTTAACTGTGCTGGTTTATGCTGCAGTATGGTTCTCATTCAAAGAAGAGACCCAACAATCTGATTTTGGGAAGGACGTATGACCACCACATATTTGACCTTGTTGAAGTAGGAGTTGAGAACTACAAATCGATGGAGTCTTTTGCTTATGACAAGAAGCTGGCGCCAAAACTTGGATCAAAGCCTTTCTTTGCCTTCATTGGGGAGCACTTTGAGAGTTCTGAAGAGCTGAAGCATTTGAAAGAAGTGATGCTTGATCTTTTCAAAGGAGAGGTATGCCATTTTGTAAATACACAAGCTTGTTTGCAGGACTTGGATAATCTATTGATGTTCTGAATTAGCTGATGCTGTTTAATGCAGGTTGTAGAGAATCTAAACCTTGCTGGTGTAGACCGGATCTATGTCTGCACAGCTATCTCTCCTACAATTGTCTACATGATGCATTGTGCTTTGCGTCTTAAAAGATCAGGCACATCTATTCCTAGAATGGAGCTAGTCGAAGTTGGACCTTCTATGGATCTGGTAGTTAGGAGACACAGGCTTCCAGTTGACAGTTTGAAGAAAGAAGCTATGAAGACTGCTGATCATGCTAAGAAGGTTAGCCTGATTAGCCGTCTTTTGCTGTCTGGAAAACTATTCCCTTATATATTGCTTCCTTTGGTTCTAATAGCCCGGAACAACTTCCTTCTCTTTGTTTTCACAATTTTTTCCTGGGTCACTGTTCATGACTGTTATGAACCTTTTGGCAGATGAAAAATGTCACAAAGGATCCAATACATGGCAGGTTGGGGAAGGTGTACATGCCAGACCAGGAGGTAAGCTAAGTTGTTTGGAGAGCTTATATATGTTAACATGGTTTACTGGCACACTAATTTAATTCCTCGATTTTACTTAAAGGTTGGCAAGTTGACCTTATCAAATGACATAAAAGGACTAAAGAGGGAGCGCCGTGAGGCCAAGAAAAACAAGGAGCACTCAAAGAAGCAAAAGGTCAACCCTGAATAGAGAGAAAGATTGTTCCCTTCATCTGATTAAAGGATTTTTGGTTGCAGATCTCTTCTGTTATATTAGCCTAGTTGAGGCATATTTGGTGTTAGATTGGGTGGTAATTGATTTAGTGCCATCGAGTCTTACTGAAAATTTTGTAGTGACATCCACACCATTACTCATCTGTTGGTCTTGAGCATGAAATTTTTTAGGCAATATTATGTTATATATATTTTATCTTGCAGTCGCCAGTCTTGCTATCACTGCTCTTTGCTGATTTGTGAGTTGTCCCCATGAAATGGATGCCATGATCGATATGGTAAGTCATGGAACCGTTGCTCATTGCCATACAGTCTCTGTTCTGTGGGAAGAACATACATCATTTCCTACACCTATAGCCATCATGCCCCTGGTTCTGGCCTCAGTGCAAAGAATGGGAGGGCTTATTCGATAGACTTCGGTTGTGTCTGGGAGATGTCTAATTGTCACTTCATACAGTTTCGTGATTCCATCCGGAAGTGTATAACACAATTTGTCGGCATAAAGCCAATGCACTCGTGGTCAACATGGAGATTCAAAAGAATGCTTATCTATCATCTGAGCAAGTTCACAATCAGGCTAGATTTGAATTGGTAAGATCTGAAACTCGCTTTGCTCCTCTGTCGTCCCTCTAATGTGAGCTGTGACTCATAAGTACTTAGACATTGACACCGGGAACCCGGTTTGCTCCACTCAGCTGGCGTAGACCAATGGTTTGCTTGGCATATCTGTATTTGTTACCAACAAATAAAGGTCGTCTGATTTGTTCTGATGTCCGAGTAACGCATTGCAACCACTGAATAACCCGTGGGTCCGTTTTTTTTTTTTTTTTTGTGTTGGTGTGCTCACCTTTTCCAGTTTTAAACATCTTCCTTTTTCAAAGCCAAACACTCCGGAATTAGCAGTAGCACTTGGGAGGCATGCTGAATTCGGTTCAGTAAACGCTCGTTTCATTCAGTGTCAGCAGTCAGCAGCTACTTTCAAGTTACATGATGAGTATCTCTATGTCGTCTACGCTAATGTCACCGTAGACAAGCCGAGGCTCGTGGTCGCTAGTGCCGGCGCTGGAGCTCCCGCTCTCTTCCGCGCGCGGCACCGGGCACCAGGTCGTGGTAGCGGCGGCGGCGCTAGTACACGTCGGCCGCGCGTACGGCCACTGGCCTCTCGCCGCGGCGCCGCCTCGCGCGACGCCGACGCGAAGGACTTCCTGTCGATGCGCGGTCGCCGCCGGCGGCGAGCAGGCGCGTTCGCGCGCCTCGAGGAGCTGCGCGTCGGCGGCCATGCCGACGTCGGACGCCACGCGCTGCACGGACCGCGGCGACAGGGGCGGACGCTCCGGGTGGTGGTGGTGCTGGTGCGTGACGTAGCAGGCGGCGCGTTCCGGGAAGTTGAGGTGGCCGGCGGCGCCGCGGAGGAGGCTCGCGGCGGCGTCGTGCGCGACGGCGGCGGCCTCGGGCGCGGCGTAGGAGCCGAGCCAGAGCCGCTCCCGCGTGCCGGGCACACGGATCTCCGAGACCCACTTCCCCCACCGGCGCCGCCGCACGCCCCGGTACCTGCACCGCCGCTGCTCCAATCCTCCGCTCATCGTCGTTCGTCGTGCTGCCCTCGCCGGGCTCGCTTCAAGGTCTCTCGATCGCCTGGCTTTTGGAAAGCTTGCCTCAGCTGGCGCGCGCACAGGGCACGACATAAACAGCGCGCGCGTTTTTATACGTGTGGAGAAAGGGCAGGTCAGCGCGGGCGAGGGGTTGACCTCGCATATGAACATCGGATAAAAAAATGGAATCAAAGCGTAAAAAGTTTGTTTAATTTGCACATATGGGTCTTGCGTTCTCTTGGCGGTCGTCACGGTCAAAGCTTCCGATCGAGTCCAAATGGTGGTCAGTCCCCGCTCCCCGGCCGGGTTGAAATGTTCTTTCTGGTTCTTGGCCGAGCAAAAAGATAAAGGAGCCACTTTTACCTGAGACTGGAGAGTGCTGCGCACGCGACCTGCACGTTTCGGTTCGTGTGGCTGTAGCTGCTGAACGGGACGGCGGGAAGGGGCCCGGGCATGGAGAGCGAAACGGAACAAAAGTCACGCGGCCCAACGGCGAAGGAGGAGGAGCGGAACACCTCACATGGGGGTGGACTGCGCGCGCGCGCACCTTGTGTGCAGACCACGCGTTGCTTATAGCGTTGAATAATTATTCGGATTACCAGGATTCATTAACAATCAGACGCTGACTACCGGGTGATCACGTTCTCATGCGCTGACTCTGCAACAGGTCAACGTTCGATGTCCGTGGCCGCAGGGTCAGGCATGGTACGGCCATCAATGGGTCGTGCCGATCAACCAACAACCATACTAGGTTGCCACCGTTGATTGACGTGGTATACATAATCAAGTCTCTGATCAGCCCAGCATGCATGCACGTACGTATACGGTCGGGTGTCAAATATATATCAATAATTTCTCATGTGTATCGATAAGTTCTCAGAGTTCCGCAACCGCAGTGCGTGAGGCCGGGCGCACACGTCGACGTTGAAACGGTTGGATGTCAACGTGCCGTGGTGTCAACGAAGTCAAACGCGACCGCGTGTATTGGCAAAGTAGTCGGTCTCTCTACTTCTCGCGGTTATGTTCATACATGTGTGTCCTGGGCATTGGGTCTCTCGAAAAACGACTGTGAAACTGAAAGTGTAGTTTTTGTCTGTCGAAAGAGACGGTGCAAGTATTGTCATTTGTCAAAGGTAGCACGTGGTTGCACGTGTCATGCACGTAGTACGTCGAGCATGTTCACGGGCCGCCGCCGCCGGCTGATGGCTAAATGGCTTCAGTTATTTGCTACAACAAGTTTTTTTTGGACACAGGCCGGCAGACCGCTGATTATTTGCTCGGCCTGCCAGCCCATGTGCTTTGCTAGAGTGTTTACAACGGGCCCAATACCCACAACCTTTTCGGTTCTTTCGGGCTTTATCATTTTTTGACAGATTCTGTATCTTCTTGTTTAACTAATATAAATTTTTACTCCTCTCAGTGTAATTGATAAAGTTAGAAAATGCTTTAGCTTGTGAAATAGTAAAACCAGAAAATGATATCCCTAAGTCCAAGCGTTTACGGTTGTTTTCCGTTCATTCCCTCGTTTTTTTTCCCGAAAATGTAGTCTCTGCTACTAATAATAAGAGCTCCGCATTACAAACCATCTAAGAATCTACACCATGAAAGATTCTCGGCTGACCTTTCTGTTGTTCCCACTCTCAAGGGGGCTCATCAGTTGTTGTTAGATCCAGAAATCCCTCCCGTTTTATTTTTTATAAGTGAATCATAGACATGGTGCTTTTGCAACGGCTTATTATGCAAAATTATCACGATGCCCTAACGCATGACGGCTTGATCCACTCTCATGCAATAGCCTAATCTAGAAATGTTCGATTACCCAATCACCAACATGACACGTACTGTGGCAGGTAGCGAGTGTGTTAAGATTATGTTAAGCGTAGGACCACCTGAGCTAGTACAGTAGCTTAGAGCAACTCCAGTCGCACCCTGAAAAACAGAGCCTCTAAAACTGATTTGGAGTCCGACCTGCAAAAAATGCAGGCTAAAAACTGTGCGCCAACTCCAGCCGCAATATCAACCCAGCCTGCAATTTTTTTTGTGGGTCCCATATGCCAGCGACAAATCCATTCGATCTCGTTCTTCTCCGTCGCCCTATCTGCGCCGCCGCGCTCGCGCTGCTCGTGCCTGCCGCACCCTGCTCCGAGTGTAAAAACAAAGGCTACCTTCTTTCCTACCTGGTGCCCGCTCACGCACGACAAGGCCATGGCGCAGGTGCAGAGCACGGCAGCAGGGCGCGTTGCAGTCCGCGGGATTGGACAAGAAAGAAAAAGGTGCTCACACCATTCGGGTGCTCACCTGCAGCCTGCGGCAAGGAGGTACTGGACCGCGACGAACAGAGGCAGAACTGGAAGGCTTGGTTGCCGGCAATGAAGAGGATGACGAATCCAAATCCAATAGCTACTAGCTACTGTGGGAAAAGAAAGAGCAAGAAACCAAGAAAACATTTATGGAAAGACTCGATTGACGGCTCACTCAGATGTGCGAATCGGATCAAGGCGGCTGCGCTCCCATGGTGCTCAAGGTTGAAGACGACGGCAAGCACAGAAGCTTCGCGCGTCTCGCGCCTGCTACGCCCTACTCCGCGCTCCTTCGTCTCCGGCGTGGTCTCGCTCAAGGGTTGTTGCGTCGAGACCGAGGCCGAGGTTGTCGAGGACGGGCAGCTCGTCACCGTGCGCCATTCGACAACGAGCACTTGGCCTCTGCACGGTCGATGGATGCTCTCGTCACGACGTCGTGCTCCGCTCCGCCACCATCCAGGCGCAGACGCCACACGCCACGCCGCGCCACCACCACCTCTCCGCGTCGGGGGCGTCATCGCGGCGGCAGCATCTCTTGGACCAGCACCGCAGCGGTACCCCACCCTGCCCACGGAATGGAGGCACGACTGATTGAGGAAGATGGCGGCGTGCGGACGACTGGGAGGTAGGTGGCGGCGGTCGGATGGGAGAAGGAGAGAGAAATAGAGAGGGAGAGAGGGCACCGCGTAGATCTGGTGGCGCTCGGGGCCGGCAGCTAGCGGCGCGTGGCTAGAGGAGGAAGGGGAGGCCGGCGCACGGCACGCTGCCGGGGAGGCGGCGCGGCGTGGAGGGAAGATGAGAAGGGAAGAAAAAGAAAGGAAAAAATAAAGAAAAATTGTGGGTCCTACAGGTTGGAGGGTGGTTTGAAGGCGCTCCAGAAATAGAGGCTTGGAGGTGAGATTTAGAAGAGTATGAAAAATACATGTCCGTTTAGAGGACGCTGCTGGAGTTGAGTTTTAATATTGAGCCTCTAAATTTTAGAGTAGAGGGTCATTTACGGGTTGCTCTTAGGTCCCATGACCTTGCATTGTTACGCAGCTGAGCTCGATCGCTCCATTTTCGCTTTCTTTTGGATTTAATTACCTGCTGCTATAGAAATAGTACTGATGACTTGACCAAACGGCACACAAATGCAAACATTCCTCTTGTGAAGCGCAGCCCCTTGCGTGCCGGCTGCCAGCCAGAGAATGTACGTACAATTGTACACAAGTAGTACACATACACGCGTGATGGACTCTCCGAGTTCGGCGCTGTCAGTGATCGGATCTACGCGCATGTGGACGCGCGACAGATCAACGTGCGTCCTCCCGTCCTCGGTTCCTCCTGCTTCTCTCGCTGCGTCTCCTCCTCCATCCAGTCATCCGGTCCATCCGTGATTCGTGCACCGGCTCTTGCTCAGTATGGCAGCACCGTATATACGCGCAGAAGACAGCAAGACGCATGTGCGCGTATTTACCCCGTTCCATACGGTTAACCAGGCCAGTCGACGCTGGCACGTAGTACTAAGATCAGGACTATTCTCTCAAAGAGAACCAAAAGTCCTCGTGACAGAGGAACCCGTTTGAATACGCAGTAACCCGACCTCGTCAGTTTGTAAAAAAAGGACATGACTCATGAAGCACTCTAGTCAGGTAGTGTTCGTTTCCTCGAGTCTAAACTTTATAGTTGTCACATCAAAAAGAATCATACTGTCTGAAAGCACTAAATAAAATTTAATTATAAAATAAATTACATGTCCCTAGACTAATTTACGAGACGAATCTAATGAGGTTAATTAAGTCATGATTAGAAGACAGTTATCTGTAGCATCACTTTAGCAAATCATTAATTAATTAAGCTCATTAGATTCATCTCGAAAATTAGCATCAATCTATTAATAAGGTTTTATCATTAAATTGATCGAAATATTCTTAAATAGTAAGATTCTTTTTATGTGACGATCTTAAATTTTAGAGGCGAGAAACAGGGCCTCAGATTCCAAAGCCACCCATGTACGAGGGAGTGGCCCTTTGGCCAGGTATTTTCTCCTGTGCTTGGATCGTGATCCTCCTTTTTCATGAAAAAATGGATTTGCAACACAACATTATACAATTGGCCTCTTTCTAGCTACTCTATGATACATCTCCCGTCCATCTGTGCACCTAACCTTATCATACGCGTGGTCCAAGGTCCATCGCTGTTTCTCATCCGTAGGCGCTCAACGCTCACAGATGTATGTATATCACGGCTTCGTCTT